>SNVD02004051.1:0-19427 GCA_013180625.2 Boswellia sacra
GTGCCTAGTGATTTTTCGGCTGAACAAAACATGGAGAATAGTGGTATCTATCCAACTTTTACCTATGATTGTAAATAATGGGCTCTTGTATTGATTTTGTGCTGGCAATCAATCTAGATTGATACCCACTTCTGTCTCCCTGCAGGAAATCAGGTATATATTTGAATATTTTTCTCTACTCTATGAACAGTTGTCGAGAGAGGAATTCAAACAACAGCCTTTGGTGGCTCAGTTGTAGGTCGATCTTTTGATTTCACGTGTGGAGTGTCGATAGATGAGTTCACCACATTGAAAACGGACTTTTCTTTTCTACCACGTTTCTTGTGTGTTTGTGTTTGAGCGTTGTTATTGTTCTGTAAGCTCATACTCTTAGAACAATCCGGACAATACCACTTGCCCTTAGGTGATTGCGTGATACCAACACATCCGTAGTGAAACCATTCTATCTCACACTCTTCATTATCACAGGCAACCATTTCGCCGTATGATATCTGGCGACATACACAGTAGAGAGTCTCATCTCTCTGATACAAAGTTTGATCTCCGACACGAGAGTTGTTGAAGTCAATCGAAGAGGGTGAGGTTGAACCAAAAACCGGACTGGCTCCACTGAAGAACTCAGCGCTCGATAAAGATTCGCTATTCTCAAAAACAGAATTGTCTGACGTGATGGATGTAGGAGATTCATCTGGATAGAGATGACTAGCATGGTGTTTTGGCCGTTTAGACGGTCGGCCGGACTTGGTTACTGATACATAGAGGGGACTTGCCGTGCCATTGGAACTTATCTTCCCATACTGTTGGTTGAACCTGAAAGCTTGTTGATCTGGAGCCATTGGAGCCAAAGCATTCCTTCCAGCTAGACTTTCTTGCTTACTATATGCAAGAGAATCTAAATTTGTTAGGCCGGCTTTCACGGCCTCGTAGCTCGCTTTGAGGCTCGGGGTACGACGACCTTGCTGCAACTGCGGTTTATGATGGTAGATTAGAAAAGAGGGTATAAGGATAATGTATGATAAGAACTAATTCTCAAAGAGAGGATATTTAGGGAAAGTATTGAATATCGGAGGGGAATCTCACCTGTTGAGTGGCAGCAATAGCCTGAGAGGCGGCTGCTGTCAGGGGGTCGTTGGGATCGATAAGCCCAGTTCCTCTTATGCTGCTTCCAGTGTTTGAGATCTTGCTGTTGTGGACTGATGATGAGTTCATCATGGCTAATGTTGAAATTGAATTGGGTGCCGCTACAGAGGATAAGGCTGCACTCAATGCTGAGTGCTGTTGATCGAAGGGGAGGTTGTTCTTATTTTTAAAGCCAGGGTTGTTACCAAATGAACTTAAATTATTATGGTAGTGTCCATTGACCTCGACACCTTTGATCATATGATCACCTGCAACAGTTGCAGTTGCTTTAGATGTTGATGTATTTGGACCATAAGGAGAGGGTGAGGTTGTGGCCGAGTTTTGACGGGATACATTGGAGCTGTTTGGTGGCCTACCAACGCGGTTGTGGTGGTAAGGATGAGGCATTTGTTTTTGATGTGATGTGTTGTATAAGTCATCATGATTTTGAGCCAGTTTAGCGCGGCTGTGGTAACCATTATGTTGGTGATTGTTTTGATATGGGTGATGACGTTGCTGTTGACGGTATTCACTCCTGCGTCTATCTTTCATGGACGACAAGTGACGCTGATCATGATGGTGGGATGAAGCGTTCGAGTGGTTGAGGTATCCATTGATTGTGTCATCAATTCTGCAGTCAGCATCCAGTTCGAGAGACCTTTTCTCGAGCTCCTCTGTGATACCGGCATGATCAGCTTCTAGTTCAAGTTTGAATTTCTCGAGCTCGCCATCCAACTTCTGTATGAGTTTCACCATGATTTCATGCGTCTGCTCTGCTATGTGGACCTTGTCGTCTGCATGTTTGAGAGTGCTCTCGTAATCTTCCAATATATCATCGTAGTCACATTGTCTCTTGCCTGGGTTCAGATTCTTTGCCTCGGCAAAGAACTGTTTCACTTTTGTGTCTATGTGTAAGCTTGAGTTATTAACTTTCAAGTCGTTTTCACGTATCAATGTTAGTCTATCACGTAGTTCCTGGGGTAAATGCTCGATGAGTTCTAAATAGTCCTCTAAATACAACATCTAGCAGATGTTACGAGCGTCGAGGGGTGAGGGAAATTTGTTTTGTGTGTATGTGTGTTTGTGTGATTTTTTTGTGCTTGTGCTTGTGTGCACGAGTGTGTGTGTGTTTGTGTAAGTGTGTGTGTGTGTGTAGTTCTTGTGGGTGTATGTGTGGCTGCTCTAACCAATGCGTGGTTTCGAGACCAATAATGATAATTATGGGAGCCGGATTGGGCAATTTTTATATCGCCTGTCCGCCTCAGTTAAGTGAGAGGCCCCAGTTGAATCCACTGTTGGTTAATAGGTGGATTCAACAATTATCGATGAGCGGTATACACCTTGGAGAGTGGGCTCCTAGTGTTGGCGAGAAGGGCAAAATGCTCACCACAATAGTGATTTTTCGCAGCAATGCTGGCGTGTTGCGCGCTCAGCCTGACTGCGGGATTTTGATTCCTGCTTGAGTTGACAAAAGCACTACTCGGTTTGGATTTACCTGATGTCTAGGATGAATCTTGCGGGATATTTCTCAAACCAGGGTGATTGTGAGGCAATCTAGTGTTTGTCCATCAAGAGCTCAACTATCATCAGGACTTTCATTAGATTTAGGATACAATCTTTCATATGATAATACTTGTGGACTCGCTAGGAGAGAGGACATGAGTTGAAGAATCTTGTATCATGTATTTAAATTGTGAAATGGGTAGCGGTAATTTGGTGGGTGTGACCTACGGGGATAAAGTCAGGGTTTAATACTCTAGTCGAGGGATTGTCCACTTTGGAGCGACTGGCAGGCTGACTATGGGAGAGAGCGCGCGCGCGCTACCACCGAATAACACGGAGACGGCGACGGTCGTCGGCCAAACGCACGCCGTATTGTGTCGTTAGCACGCCCGGCAGCGCGCGGGGCGAGGCGCCTTTGTGGAGCTGAAAGCGCGCGCTCTTTCTCAGCTCTGAGCCTTCTGCCACGCCAGCTGCTTGCCGACTGTCTGGCACTAGCGCGACTGCGACAGGGGAAAGCATACCTTCCGGACGGGTCTAGTAGTGGACTTCGACCCTACTTCCTCCCCCGCGATAGAGCACATGCAACGAACCTCGGCGGCCGACTGGTTCGAGCAAGCCGACACAGCGAGAGGGACACAGCGCGCGCGAGAACCGGCCGCGTGACTCATAGGCGCACAACGCGACAAGCTGCGGACTTCTCGTGGAGAGGCGGCCAACCTAGCCGGGGAGTGAGTCGGGCGACGCTCTCGCTACGACTGCCGGGCGCTTCGCATGCTTTCTTCTCGCCATCGCGCGCGGCGCGCCACGCGTCGCGGTGGCCACGCCCAGTCGCCCCAGGAGAGGGCGGGCCAAACAGGAAGCACTCCTTCGATCCTAACCTTATGGCTCAACATGGGCCATCTTTGGCTTATTCTAACACGGTTTGGTCTCCTTGACGATATCTGACTTAGGAATGGTCCCTACAGGGATCCGAAATGTTGAAGTGCGGCTGCGTCAAATTAGACGACGAGATCCGACAACTTCCGGTCAGACATATAGTTAACTCGGTCAACACGGGCGCTCACCTCTAGAAACAAGTATCGATTTAAAGGATACAATAAAGACAACGTTAGATATGCGCGAATTTCAAAACTTTTAGCCGTCACGTCGTCTTTATCTTAGACTCTCTGCAATCTCGAGAATCAGTATGAGAGATCTTCTAATCGACAGGCGAAGCTCCTTTCTCACCACAGGTTGGACTCTCGAGTCCTGCTCTTCTCAGGAAGTTCTCTAGATCCTCGACCAAGTAGCAAAACTTGGAGTCCGCTTTGACAAGCCTGATCAATTCTTTGATCATACGCGACGAGACAATGTTCTTGTCAAGGCTTTGTAAGATGATCAGGCAAGACACTGCGATGTCGTACTTCTTCTGATCAATGCATTCTTGGAACAAACGACGGGGACTGCCCACGGCTCTTTCATCGAATAGGTGTGACCACATGGAGAGCTCGGATTTTCTTGCGCAATGGACGACAGTCTCCAAGTATACCGGGAACTGCTTGATAAATCTGACAACTTGTGGCAACATGGGATCAGGCAATGGAACTGGTGAGGTGGCTTCCTCCTCAAGCACTTCGTGCAACAGCAGTTCAAAACAATGAGCAAAATATGGCAATGATTGACAACCTTCGGCAATCTTCTTCGCGTAGTAACCTAGATGCTGGCTCAGTAATAACTCGCGTAAGATTCTATGTAGATATACTCTACATTGCCGCTTAACTGTTGCATAAGGAAAGTGCCTAAAAAGTTTACAATCTCTGTACAGGACATCGCATTCGGCTCCGAGTACTATAGCGTCATCAGGACCTAGCACATCTGGTGCTGACGAGCGAATGGCCAAGGGGTATATGTCGCATCTTATCGGCAACATTATTCTATCGGGGACATAGAGATCGGAAGGTGAGTCATTCTTGTCGTTCAACAACGGAAGCCATATTTGCAACCTATTTGAAGTGCCGCCACATGAAAGCCATAGAGAATTCTTGAAATAGGACATCTCAGAAGTCATTGATATCTCCGGTGATATCCAGAATTGTTCCACATTTGTGGCTATCACAGAAACTGCTTTGAATGTAACGTTTGCTAAGGCATTCGGTTCACTAACTGTGTTTCTCAAGGATGCTGAGACAAAATGGGCAGAATTTGCGGGAAGGTTCGCAGAGTTTGCCTTGAGTTCTAGTTTGGTAGTCGCTGATGCGTGGCTTTCGAGGGAAGCATCCCTTGGATCTGGTGTGGATAAATTGGACACCGGAGATGATGAAGACAAGTCCGGTGGTGGCTCTCTCTCAAGGAGAAATAACTTACCACAAGCATTCAGCAGGATACTATCGTCCGTTCGATTATTTCTGAAGTGAAGGCGCGTCAGAGCTATTGAAGATATGCAGAACGGATTAGCTTGAAGGTTCGATATGATCAAGTTCTCGATAGGAGATATTTGCAGAATCAACTCTTTTTCTGTCATGACGGAACTCTTCATTGGTTGAGTCCAACTCACAATTGAATTAGATCGTTTAGGTCGTGCTATGGTTTGAGAATGCCGCTGCGACAAATCGTTACCATTGGAAGAATCTGAAACACCAGCAGTTGAATTAGATCTTGATACTTCAGCCTTTTTGGATCGAACTCTTCTACGCAGATTCAACATGAACATTCCAAGAGTACCATCACTGTAGAGAACCAAGAGTCTATTCTCGAATATGGACATTCGGATGATCTCCATGGGGATCTGTTGCACTACAATATCGTAGTTGCTCAAGTCCTCAGTTCTTTTGTACGCCCTTAATTCGAAAAATCCCGTAGTGAAGTTGAAGCATGATGCAACTAGGTGATCATTACACCAGATCAGATCGCCGCAAACGCTAAAACTATCTTCGTGAGATTTCTTGGAGAAGAAAGTCCACTTGCCAGTATCTAGGGTGAAAAATGCCAATCCTCTGCTTCCTGCAATAACCAAGTCGTGACACTCTCGATCTACAGTTGCATATCTTATAGGGTACTGCGAATCAAGATACCTTTGGGGAATGTTGATACAGATCCAATGATCAAATTTGTCTTCATGAGGCACGCTAGGACCAATATATATTTTCTCTTCTGTTATCAGCACTATAGTATCCGTGGAACATGTTTGGTGCGGACTGGAGGATAAATTTGATCGTGCAAGTGACATAACTATGATATCGTCTGAGTTATGACTCATCTGCAGGTTGCTTAGTTCCGCTTCAGTATCTGTTCGACTGTGTGAGCTATAGCCATTGGTCACTATTTCTGGACTATTCTGAGAATCAATCTTCTTTGAGTCGACCTCTCTCACACTATGTAGCCACAAACTGTGACCCTCACGGCCCCATGAGAGAGAGACGACTTTCATAGACAGTAGATTAGCTTGGATTGTGTTATCTAACTTCCATTGACAAGAACAAAACAATTGTGCACCAAACACACTCCACAATGCAAATTCACCTGCTTCCCAAGTTACAGCTAGTGCGAAGTTGTCCGGAGAATATTGAAGGCACTCAACACGACCCATGTCGGACGTATCATCCGGTCTCCTATTGCTATTTATCTCCAGGGAGTGGTTCAGCGTTAGTGAGGTGTTGGACTCGTCAATATTGCATACCAAGATCCTCGAATCTTTCAAGCCCAAAGCCACTAACCGATGTCGATGATTGATTTCCGCACCGATGGCGTTGTCTACTGATGTTAAATAAGTTATCTTTGTATCACATGTTGCATAAGCGACGTCACCATCTTGAAGCACTTCCGATCTGATCTTGGACGGCATAAAACCTACTCGACCACTCCGAAAAACGATAGCGAAACCAGATAGTACAGAGGAGAATCGTATATCAATAGGGTAATCAGATCTTTGTTGCACTTCTTTGGAGAGGGACCACGGAAATTTGTCATCTATATTCCCATCCCACTGAATTCCGTATATCTCACCATTACGGGCCCCAGCTATGAGCTCCTCCTCTGCAGACATGAGACAGGAAATTCCTACTGTTGATAAGTCCAGTTTACCAAAGGAATACATTGTCAGGGCGGGTATGTATACATTATCAGTCTGAGGCGAATGGTTGAGTGTTTTGTTTGTGCTCTTTGGGTCATGTTTCAAGCGGTATATAGAATCGTCATTTTGTGAGCTTGGCAGGAGGAATGATGATGCTGATGAAGTACTAGCTCGTCTTCTAATCTGATAAAAGAGTAACTGATCACGATCTGTTGCTACAACTATGACACTCGAGTCGGTCTTCCATACGGCGAACTTATTCAGTCCAATTTTGGAAATAGAATCTCTGGATCGTCGATGACAGACTATCTCTACTGCTGGACGCGCGAACCATACATGAATCGAGTGGGTTGTGAGGATAAAATATAACTCCTTCTCATGATTTGATTGGACCAGCAATACCCGGCATAGCTTGCCATCGGATTCGGTGTCCAATCTGAGGACTTTGTGCCATCCAATAGGATAGTACATAATAGTGAGTATTGAAACTCAAGTACGCGTGGTTTCTGCCTGACTCGAGTTACATCATTCTTGATATGTGTAGCTTCCGATTAACGGATCGATGAATATCAAGCTGATGACGCAAAATTACAAAACAATTTTCAGGGGAATGCTAGACGTGAGTTCTGTCACTCACAAAAATCTCAGAGCAGGTGAGATCGCTGTGAGAATTCTTCTGCAGAGGATTGCCGGCGATCTTCGAATCAGATGCACAGGGACTTTGGAAGGTGAAAGCTCGCACACGTGAATTTGTCTGAATCTCCATCTTTTGGAGCGTTTCTAGATTGAACTTATAACAACAGTTGCATCATTAAGCCATACTACAAATATGACAACGCTAGATCTCTACACAATCAAAGTATACCAAGCTACTGACAGAGAAGATCCTGAAGATGGGGTTAAAGTGTCTGATGATAAGTTGAAATCTAGTGAGAGCCGGGTCGAGCAAAAGCACATCGGTGACTTCCACAATATGTTATCGGCCACAGTTATAAAGGTTAATTTCGTGCTAGATTTACTGCCTGTTGTTCTTCCCTCTCTCCCCAAGAATCTCTTCCAATTTGATTAACCTAATAATCGTCCCAAATATCTTCGCATACAGGGTAGGATGTTGGAACTAGAGCACTCAAACCTGGCAGGCCCAAATGTAAAATTCAAGACTGTGATCAACTATGAACGCGTCCTAGAGCCTAACTCATTGATAGGTCTCTCATTCAAATCTCAAGATGGTTATATGGCGAAAGAATCGGAAGAGTGAATCGTCGAGCTCAGACATTTAAAGATCGTTCGAACTTTCTTTATCGGGTTGATCTGCGCAGATCGAACTCGATCAGCCAATGAGATAACAGATTTGAGCACTTAGACTGCCAAATGATCCTCCTCATGATGCAAGTTTTGAACTAAATCCTATTCCTCCAATATATTTTGATACAGAAGTCGGACTGTTTAAATTGTGATTATGATTAACGTACATTCGAGACTTGCGTCTATACTGAATAGACAAACAGTATCTCATTATGTAGGAACAAACCTACAAAAAAAATGTGTGGGGCGCATGTCTCATAGTGCCCATAGTGAATCTACGGATACGATAGAATCGAAATCCTCAAAGACAGAGGAAATGACCTTGTTGGCATCAATCAACAACGCCCTGGACCTAGCATTAGAACGAGATCCATCGGCAGTCATTTTTGGCGAGGACGTGGCTTTTGGCGGAGTATTTCGTTGCACCAAAAAGCTTCGAGACAAGTATGGTAGCAATAGAGTCTTCAACACACCTTTATCGGAACAAGGAATAGTAGGCTTTGGTATCGGTGTTGCCTGTGCCGGCTCCACAGCAATTGCTGAGATACAGTTCTCCGACTACATACTGCCCGCATTCGATCAGATAGTTAATGAGGCCGCAAAATATCGGTATAGATCGGGTGGCGAGTTCGACTGCGGCAAACTGACAATTAGAGCACCTTGTGGACTCGTGGGTCATGGTGCCCTTTATCACTCACAAAGCAACGAAGGATTTTTCTCACACGCATCAGGCCTGAAGATAGTGATCCCACGAGGACCATACCAAGCAAAGGGCCTGCTTTTGAGCTGTATAAGAGATCAAAACCCATGTCTGTTTTTTGAACCCAAAGCTCTGTACAGACATGCCATAGATTCTATACCTTCTGATTACTACGAGTTACCTCTATCAAAAGCTGAGATTGTCAAGTCTGGTAACGATATTACGATCATCGCCTGGGGTGGTCAGGTACACGTCGTTCTAGAAGCCGTCAAATTAGCAGAAGAGAAGTATGGAAAATCTTGCGAGGTTATAGATTTACAGACAATACTACCATGGGACGAGGACACGGTTTATGAAAGCGTCAAGAGGACTGGGCGTGCATTGATAGCGCATGAGGCTCCTAAGACTTCAGGATTTGGGGCCGAGATATCTGCCTCAGTCCAAGAGAACTGTCTATATCAACTTAAGTATCCAGTCAAAAGGGTTACCGGTTACGACATACCAGTCGCTCATGTATATGAAAAGTTCTATGGTCCTACAAAATGGAAAGTATTAGGTGAAATAGAGAAGATTTTCGATGAGTCTTGATGCATACGACAACACATAAATGTATCACATGTTTCCTGTCTGGGACTATGATGGGAAAAAGATACCTAACTGGTAAAGTCTTGAAATGTGTAGTGGTATTGGTCTTCGTCGTCAACCTCCATGTGTATTTCGTCGGGGCCAATTTTTATGCTATCTAAGCGCATCCATATCGGTCGATCTGGAATAAACTCATCTCGATATTGTCGGGAAGCATCCATGCATTTGACGCTACAGTAAAGCTTGCGGACTTCGACATCGTATATACGCTTGTCGCGCATTGATATGTGATATCTTTGTTTCCATTCTTTGGATATTTCATTGTTGCAGAGCGGGTATCCACAGATTTTCAGAATGTACCTTTCTTGAACAATGCTGTCATAGTCAGGCTTACATATTAGCTCCTCTCCTGATTTCAGAGCTTCTAGAGTAACATTATGCTCAAGCATAGATTCAACAAAATGCATCACTTTTCTTTTACATTCCAAAATTTGCAAAACTCTCCGGGGATCGACAGGCTTTCTCATGGGGGGACCATCTTGATTTTCAACAGTTTGCTCTCGAGGTCGAGTGACTCTCACTTTAGGGAGTTTAGCCATTTCTACAGAAGATTTACTGAACTGTAGGAAATTGAGATGGACGACAATTGGATGGGACAAAAATGGTTGTGATGAGCGTCAATTTCTGGCATAAGGTAAACACTAACACATGACTGCATGAGGAATACACTTACCGTCGACATCAAAAACATCTCTGATGTTGTGCATTTATTCGCATGATTCTATAAATAAAATACATTTGTATTAATATATCTTTTAGATAAAAGAGTAAAAAATGATGTATCATGTTATGTTGAGTCATAAATTGCAGATGATACAGTTTAACAAACAGTTTTGACGCGTGCTAAACATTAGAAGTATGTGTTCTGCTCTACCATGCTCAGGCATACTTACCTGGTACCGCGAGGACGGTGATCAAGAAGGCCGTCCCGCAGGTGGGAGGCGCGCGCACTGCACTCCGCGTGGCGTTGAACACCTTCACTGGGGTCCAAATCGGCCCAGATGGGGTACGCCATTTTTGGTTTGGCCCGGTTTTTCCGGGCCCCTCTTTTTAAAAAACATCAAAACAACAACACGTGACTCTGACGTCTCTCGGGCGAGGGCTCTGGAGTCTCGTTGCGCTAGGTGCCACCAGGACCTGTCGCGCCTACCTCAGCCGGATTGAAGTCGCGCTCAAGACTCTCCCTCTGCGTTGACTTCCATCTACCCAATTCTAATCCAGCAGCAGTACAACTTTCATACACACGTTATTTCGGAGATCCAGACACGGAGCCTTTATTTATTGCAGCAGACATTCAAAGTCTGTAAACATCACGCACGCCGTTGTAATATCGGCTGATTTTCGCTCTTGCTTCAGTAATCAGTTGTATTCCAGACTGCAATTTATTACGAGGCTACAAGATGTACAGGAACTGTTACGGATGTAAAAGCGCACCTGCTGTGATGAAAAGACCAAAGAATGGTAGAAGATTGTGCCAACAATGCTTCTTCGACATCTTCGAAAAAGAAATCCACGAAACAATCGTTGATAGCAAGTTGTTTGAGCGCGGCGATTATGTCGCCATCGGCGCGAGTGGAGGTAAAGATTCCACCGTGCTTGCCTATGTGATGAAGTTACTCAACGACCGACACAACTATGGCCTCGAACTTGTTTTGTTATCCATCGACGAAGGTATAACAGGTTACAGAGATGACAGCTTGAAGACAGTAGAGCGAAACAAAATTCAATACGGACTGCCTCTCAAGGTACTCAGTTATGAGGAACTGTACGGTTGGACAATGGACAGCATTGTGAAAAAAGTCGGCCTCAAGAATAACTGCACCATTTGCGGGGTGTTCCGTAGACAAGCTCTAGATAGAGGCGCAACATTATTGGGTTGCAACAAATTAGTGACAGGCCATAACGCGGACGATGTAGCCGAAACCGTCTTGATGAATCTTCTCCGAGGCGATGTGAATCGCATAGAGCGTTCTATGGATATCATCACAGGTCAGTCTGTAGACGGTGATAATGCCAATGAGTACACAATGCCTCGCGCAAAACCATTCAAGTACATCTACGAGAAAGAGATTGTTCTCTATGCTCACTACAACAAGTTGGATTACTTCTGTACCGAATGCATATATGCGCCGAACTCCTATCGTGGCCACGCCCGAGAATTCCTTAAAAATCTAGAATCTATCCGGCCATCGTCGATAATTGACATTATTAAATCAGGAGATAGTCTGCAATTGGATGTAAAATCTAAAGAAAAATTACCAGAGCAACGAAAGTGCGTTCGATGCGGATACATCTCCAGTCAACAGTTATGCAAAGCATGCAAAATCTTGGAAGGACTCAACACAGACAAGCCTAAACTGGGACTGGCTAAAGAGAAAAAACATACAATCAAGATCATACCCGGACAGGATCGTCTATAATTGTCATCATACAGAAGCAAAGTTATTTATTCTAAATGAACTCAAGGTCTCACGGAGTCAGACTATTTTTTGCCTCTCAATAGTGCTTCTTCTTCTTTTTGTCATGATGGTTATAGTCCCAGATATGTACACCCTTGCCTTTGCTCTTTTTGTCGTACCATTTCACCTTGGTTTTGAACTTATTCTTGTGCCCTTTCTCGTGTCTCTCGACTGAGAGTGAGAATCAATATGATCTACATTAGTAAGCTTATATATGGAGGACAATTAGCAAGATAAAATGAAAGATACTTACTCCAATGCTTCTTGTTTCCTTTTTTGAATCCGAACTCCCAAGACTTCTTCTTGGGCACTTTAGCATACATATAGTACTTCCCATGATCATGATGATGGTGATACTTCTTTGGGCTCTTCTTCTTCTTGTACATCTTAACCTTTTTCTTAACTACAACCTTGACCTTCTTCTTCTTCTTCTTTTTCTTCTTCTTCTTATAAACCTTCTTCTTGTAAACCTTCTTGACCTTCTTCTTCTTCTTCTTTCCGTAATAGTGACCCGCCGCCGCGTTCAGATCCACGAGAGACTCACGCATGGGGTCGACGAGGTTATGCTCTAGGTGCACCTGTCCAAGTTTTGGTGGCCATTGATTATCGTTTGAATGGTACCTAGTGCTCATAACCACTGGCACGCGACTGTTTCGACGGATATGTTCTGCCTGCAGGCTAGATCCCTGAGCCTCAACCTGACCAGACTCGTCATCGTCATCAACGCCATCCTCAGAAGCGACAGCATTTTCAGTTTGCTGAGCGAGTGTACGTTCTGGTGCATAGTACTTCGGTCCAGTCTCATTAGTGTCATAGTTTTGGGCCAGAAGAAGGTTTTGACCAGTCATATCAGGCCGGAGCTGTTCGTTAGGCTCATCCGTGTTCTGTTGTGCTGGTTCCGCGCCATCGCCGTTCGAATCTGAATCCTCTGCACCCATTAGACTCTCTATACTATCCGGCGAAGCCTCTTCACTCGAAGGCTCTGCCTCGTCGACTCCGGGAGTTTGATTCGGTTGCGGATGGTTCAAGTTGTATTGCTCGGCAGCTTGGGTGGATGGAGATTGTTGGATCCGAGGGGCTGGATTGTCGGTCAATTCACTCGCATCCTCATCGTCTGAGGCGAACTCGCTTGTCGGAATTGCCTGAGAAAGCAATTGTGCAAGCTCTGGCTTAGGCGACACGGAGTCATGGTGGTTAGGTAGAGTTGGAGCCGATGGAACCAGACCAGACTGGCCATCGTTTCCGGATTCCGTTGACTCATCTTGACCGCCCTCAACGCCTGCCATCTGATCTTCGAGGCTGTTGGCTTGCGCCATCAAGTCGTGCACCAGCAATCCGGTAGCCGTGCCGGCTGCTGTGAGCTGCGCCAGAGTCGGTGGTTCATACTGCCCACCCGAAGGCCCAAGTTGTCGTAGATACTTTTGCAGCTCATCAATGTTGCTTTTGTCGATATTGACGACAGAAATATCCGCAGGAGTTGCTGTCTGAACTTGTGCCGTTGCTGATGCTGAGACCAAATCTTCAGGGGGCTTTGCGACAATCCCTTGCTCACGAACTCCAGCATCGTCGCTAGGCTGCAAGTTGTGCGACACTTGTTGCTGACTGCGGCTTGTTGCCTCAAGCTCGATCACCGGTTCTCTGTCATGGCGATCGATGGATTCAGAGGCATTAGAGAGTGTGCTAATCTTTGAAATATTCGTAGCGTTGGACTCAAGGCTGCTCGACGGGAGTTCGAGAGCTCGCAGTTGAGCTACAAGAACTACGAAGAAAATTATCACGCATGTTGACTTGAGGCAAAGGTCTAGCGCTTTGGAAGTTCGGGTTCTAAATCGGAACCGCGAGTTTGCTGACAACATGATGTTGATGTCGACTCGTTGCCTTCTTGCAAGCAACTGATCAGATCTAATCTGATCAGCTCGTGCTCGTCCTCACGCCGGTAAAGCACATTCTGTTCAGTGTTGAAAGTTTTCAACCATTTCCCGTTGGTTTGAACTTCACTTGCGCAGCCAACACTGATGAGGCGGTGACACAAAGAATCCTCTGCGGACGGATGCCATCGTAGGCGCTGTAGGTGAAAGCGGAGGTGTCTTTGTCCCTCAATTCAGGACCTGTGAGTGGGTCGTTATCACTTGAGCTCAAAAGAGCCTAGACCTTGCTACTTGAGCGAGAGAAAGGCACCGCGCCGCGACGAATACAATGGATTAGATGAAAAGAGAGTGCGAACAGGTGCACTCACCGTTAGCTCGTCGATCATCGGCCCGATCGAGCGAGTTACCTTCAGGCAGCCTGTGGCGCGCACTAGTCCACTTTGATTTTGTGCAGCGAGAGAAGACGCTCCTTCATTGACAACTCGCCAGCTGTCGGTCGGATGATCTTTGTCGGCATAACATCTGACAACCCTCTGTTTTCGCTCACTTGTTCCTATCCAATTCATCGCTGTCTGTGTCATCATCGGCGACGTCATTTCCCCCCGCTCGCTAAAAGTGTCAATCGATCCAGGTCTCCATACATTACCTAAGTCGATGGCACAAAAGCAAAGGCGAGCGATAATTTGTTTGACCGACAGAGTCATCAGATGGCAGCCAACAAGATCTATCACCTGTTGATCTCTATGAGACGCACAAAGTTCATGACACCCAGTTGGGATGGCGAAAATAAACATTCATTCAAGTTACGCACGGATCACACGTTCTGATCTGCGGCAACTAGATAAAATTTCCAAAATCAACAATCTTGTATTTGTTCAATAACCGACGATTGTATCTTTTGACAAGAGTTCATCTCGCTCATGTATGACCAAAGTATCAGGGTGCTGGTGTGCTAGTCATCGGTTGGTGGCGATGTTGTCCGGCTCTGAAGCCATCGTCTCTATTTCCGGTGCCAGGGTTCACCTTAGTATGATGCGCATGGTGTCCCAGGTTAGTCCGCTGCCGGTCCCGTCTGGCTGCCGTCTCCGCAGCCAGTGTTCCTGTCTGCCTAACGCCCACAACAGCCCCAGAATGATTCAACTCGCGTACTCGCGAGTGTGTGAAGTTCTCTGAAGGCGCCATATGATTGCCATTGAGTTGTCGTGGTCGCTGCCCGCTGCCGATCATCCCAGTGCTTGCCAGACGGAGGTTTGTGTTGCTCTGAGTCAGATACCGCCGATCGGAGGGGCTCTTGTAGAGTCGACTGGTGGACTCCTTCTTGACCTCGACCTGGCGCTTGCTGTTCAGAGCGCGCGACGGCTTCGGGTGAAGCGAAGTGACAGAACTCGACATCTGGCTGGCTCGCGTCAAGCTTGGCTCGATCGAGACTTTTGTGGGGACTTTGCGCTTGTAGTTCTGCTGGAGAGTATTGAGGCTGGCCTGAGACTGGCTGGTGGGTGGGTGCCAGTCGGTGGCTATGCTCGAATCTGGACTCAACTGGTTTGTTTCAACGTTCAGCGTCGAAGGATGAGTTGTGCGAATAGGCACAGGAACGAGAGAGCCGCCCCGGGTAGATCCTCTAGAGTTTATCTGGCTCATGTGTTTGCTCGAGTCCGATGTCACATCCGGCCCCATGACCAGACGTTTTGTTGCCGGTGTTTGCTGACTGTTCGCCATCGACAAGATGGCCTGCGAGTTCGTGCGTCCCATGCCAGCGACTCCTTGGTGTCCTAGAGTCTCAGCACTGTTCCCACTATCGATGGCAGGTAGCGCATTGCGAGCTCTCGTTGCAGACTGAGCCAGGGGTGCGCTCACGAGGTTGGTGTGGCTTGCGCCACGCACGAATTGCGTCATCTGAGCCGACTGAATGTACTGGTGCTGAAGTAGCTCGTTACAGGTGGGCCGTCTCGCAGGATCTAGTTGCAGACAGTCAAGCACAAAGTCGATACCAGTCTGACCAACTCTTGAGGGCAACTTGCGCTCGAGTGAATCGCTGCAAGCGGTCAGGTTCAGGACGCGGTCAACACTCGCTTGGTCGTATAGACTTTGTGATAGAAGCGTGTGCGTCTGGCCCGACGTGAGCGGACCTAGCGAGTTTATGATCAGAAACAACTGATCCAAGTCAGTTTTACCTGGCCAAATGGGTTCTCCCCGCATGAGCTCGGCACTGGACAGGGAATATGTTAGAGATTGGGCTTGCGTGAAAAAATTATAGATGAGCGAAACTTCGGTTGGCACTTACGTCACGCAACCGATTGCCCAGATGTCGATTTTCTTATCGTAGAAGACGTCGCCGACCAAAAGTTCGGGTGCCCGATACCAGCGCGTGGCAACGTATTCGGTGAGCGCCTGACGCTCGCTCTCGAGGTTTTCTTTGTTACTGGACTCCTCCGATTGCTGTAGCTGCTCCTGGCTCCTGACTTGGCCGCCCCTACCTTCTTGGCTACACTGGCCTCCTTTCGCCATAATAATCTGGCTCATCTGATTGCTGGACACCCCCAGATATTGGGCCTCACGTTCGTGTCTGATCTGCTTGGCCGTCTGAGATCCATTCTGGCCAGATCCTGAAGTCGATATATTCTTATTGGTCGGGCTGAGATTCCTGGCAAACCCAAAGTCGCACAACTTCACTACGCCTGATTGGTTAATCAGTATATTCTCGGGCTTTATATCACGATGAACGCACTGATGGGATTGATTGTCATTCAATTATTAGTGGTTCACTTCGTTATGGTTATCGAGGCATTGATGGTTAGAACGGCATCAACGCATCTTGCGGACGCAAAACTCACATTGTGCGCATGACAATGGTTGACGCCGTTGACTAGTTGCCAGATGATTTTGCGTATCAAATTCAAGGGACAGTTGTTGGCATACTTCTCGATCACGTCGAGAACAGTTAGTTCGCAGTAATCGAAGACCAAATGGAGAATTCGCTTGCGTCTGAACACCTCAATCAGATGGATCAGATTCGGGTGCTTGAGCTGGCGCAACATGCGGACCTCGCGCATGGCGATCTTCCTAATGATCGGATCGGTGTCATTCTCCGAGTAGCGCTTTATGGCCACAATTTGGCCAGTCTGCCTGTTGACACATTTGAAGACGACTCCCTGTGGGCGATTATGTGAGTGTCGGTGTGTATTGAGAGCTTGTGTAATTAAGCAAACATCTAAGGAATACTCACATAAGAGCCGATCCCGATCTTGCGCAGTCGCTCGTACTTTGTTTCGCTCTTGTTTGACTGCGGATCCATGGCGCTGACAGGCGCCGCCGAGGCCTAGGGCGCGCTGGCTAGCGTCAGATCTGAGGCAGACGCTGGGTCTGAACCCGCAAGGCTCTCACTAGTTAGGAACAACGAGTTTACTGGACCCGCTCTCGGACCGGCTTCTTCAACCGTTCGCGAGGGGCGACATTTTATGGCGGCGCGAAGATGTCTCATGGTAAAGCGGACGCCGTCTGAGACCGTCCATGTCGCGCGCTAGTTGAGCGCCTAGCGAGCGGATACGACCATAGGGGCGTTGTATTTACCGTTAGGCCTACAGGCGATCTTCGCACTCGTGCTGATGTGCGTGCTTGGCCTTTATTCTATCAAATTCTAGGCTCTGGCTACGAGTTGGACGTGCGAAGCGCTCGCGCTCGCACTAGATCGCATTGGCTCGCTGCAGTCTCCCATCTCGGCGTTGTTATGGCAACTAATCAGTCTCGCACGCGATAAGCAGAATTGTCGATCGCTAAAACGACGCGCCGGTCCCATTCAGTAGGTCAAACCGACGGCGTGCCTATAAGAAGCCGATCGATCGATCTTGAACTAAAGTGCGCGCTCTCTGCGGTCAATTGAACAGGGCCTCTGGAGCCGACAAGATGTGAGCGTTATCAAACAGATACTGATTCCCATTCAGATCACACAGTATCCATGTGGGCCGAGGCTTTTGGCGCGGCTGCCTGGGCTTGTCATCCAGGTGAATGGGGGGGGGGAGCCCGCCGAAATGTCGCGCGTGCTGGAATCGTTTGCTGTCGACATCACCTGGCCGCGAGCGGCAACTTGAGGCGAGGCGAGGCTCAGACAACGGAAATACTCTCACTCGGTTGCGGGCGCGCTTGCGCATTCAGCGCAACTCGCGCGTAATCAGCGCGCGCGCGGGCGCAATGCTCGCGCGACAATTTAATGAGGACCTTCGACGCCGACTAGCGGCGGTTATGTAAGCACGAGCGCTTTGAAATTTTTGTCGCGCGACTGGCGCGTGGGCGACTTTAAGCGCAGCTGCATCTCAGGCCGGTTGGCCGGCAGTGGGCAATTATGTCCCGGAATCGGGCAAAATGACTCAAACACACTGGTCCAGTCGCCACGCTCAACAGGCAAGACGTGTCGCACGCGCCCGAGCGCGTGCGCCGGCTTTTTTGGTCCTCAGTCGACCGGATCTCCATTTTAACCTCACCTCATGTGGGCGTGCTTGTGATTCAACAGACAAACGCCTGCAGCCGGCGTGAGTCGTGCTGCTGGCGGCTGTCGGTACCGGCGCTATCGTCGCTGGTGCTGTCGGTGCTGTTGCTGTCGTTGTTGCTGTTGTGGCTTTAAGACAGCTGACGACATTTAGCGAGTCCATTGTTTATGATTCATTTTCAAGCGTGGCGCTCGCAGACCTATCGTCGGGCGATGGACGAAACACTCTCGCTTATTCACGTGGCACGCGACAAACTCTGCCGCCGTCATGGGGTCTGCTCTGGGGCGCTCTCGGGAGCGTTCGGGGACGAGCAGCCCACAGAGGCCCGACCGAATTGGCGGGCAGACTGGCAAACGAATGGACGGACAGACGAACCGACGGACGGCCCGGCGGACGCACGAAAGAGCGAGCGGCCAGGTGACACAAGGGGGAAAATTGGAGTTGCGCGAACTGCCAGGTGAGCGGAGACACAGTATCGCGAGCTAATGCCGACCCCTGGCAACCGGACGAGCGAGACGCATGGCAACGACATTGACTCGCGCACCGCTCGCTCATTCGGCCACGGGTCGGAGGGCGGGCGACGCAACAGTACCGCCAAGCCGCAGTTCGCCGCCGCCTGTCCGCGTCAGCTCGAAGCGCTCTTGCAACGTGCTCGCCAGCTTGCAGTGTCCATAATCACCGCCATCAGCCATTTATGCGAGCGGGCCTGTCGCGCACCTCGGCCCGCGCATAGACTAGCTCGAGGGGCCACCACGACGCTCGCCGGCGGGGGAGGTAGCGGCGCGGCACAAAATTGAGTGGTGCGTCCGTCAGACTTTTGTGCGACTGTCAGTCTGTGCGAGTGTATAGTTTGCAGGTTCTAGTGGCGAGCTAGTGCGAGCTTGAGAAAGGCTAAATCGAGTGAGTGTGAGGTCGGTGGTTCAAAAGCACCTCCGGGCTCGACTCAGCCACTCAGCAGGCTCGAGCCAGTGCTGCCCAGGCCAGGGTTAGGGTTCATTAATTTCATACCTCCTAGAGCATCAGTCACTCTTGCGAATCAAGCAGGCAAACTCATCGCATCACTAACACACACAAACACATAGAAATCGCCAGCCACACAAACACAGAAATGCACTGATCATGATTGTGGAGGAGAAGGCTCAGGGCTGCAAATCAAAGAGCGCTAGTGTGAGCCATTTTGTGCCCGCGCCCAACCGCAAGAACGAGTGCACGCTTAGACCGAAAGCTTTTTATTTGTTTCGCTCGTATTTACCGTGTCGCGCAAAACTCTCTCTCACACAAACACACACACACACACAC
>SNVD02004052.1:0-18957 GCA_013180625.2 Boswellia sacra
ATTTTTGAATTTTAATACCTCATAGCTGTCATTTTTTGAATTTGTATCTTTTGTTTGACTTATGGTGTCTTATTTCATCATCTTTTGACCTTTTTTTTTCATTATTGTCAACTTTTTCAACAAACAATCGAGCTACCTAGATAGATATCATCATTAACATACCTTTTTGCACTCCATAAATACCACATGTCTTGTTCTCTTCTTCACACATAGTTAGAGGGTCACATAGACATGGAGGGAACTTCAAAACGTCGAATCCAAAGGATATGTGTATTCTGTGGATCTCGACCATGTAAAAGTGAAGAGTTCGTAGAAGTAGCGAATTATCTTGGTAGGCTACTGGCTGAAAGAAAGATTCATGTGGTTTATGGGGGAGGTAGCCTCGGGTTAATGGGTTGTGTGTCAACAGCTGCACATGTAGGGGGTACTCAAGTTTTAGGAGTTATTCCTAAAGCTTTGTCTGTAGAAAGTATTGTTGGAAAAACAGTTGGGAAGGAGTTACAGGTCTCCTCTATGCCTGAACGCATGGCACATATGCTCATCAATTCAGATGCCTTTATTGCTTTACCAGGTGGCTTTGGCACTCTTGAAGAAATTTTTCAAATTGCCTCTTGGGCCCAACTTAATCTCCATCCAAAACCCATAGGTTTGTTGAATGTTAATAATTTCTTTGATCCTTTAATAAGTTTTGTTGATGCAGGCTGTGAACAGAATTTTATCCCTCATTCAGCGGAAGATCCTTAGTCTGCCAACTTCTCTGCTGGTGACTACTTGACAAATTACCAGAAGTTGAGTATAGCAATCCTGACCTCATTGCTAGTACAACTCAAATTAATTTGGGCATGTGAGGGCAACAACAAAAAGTGCAAACATTGGACATTGAAGTCTCCGTTTGTAATTTTTTTCTATCTTGTCCTTTATTTCTATTTCTCATTTTGCAATGTTATTTAGAGTCCTTTCAGGTCATCTCTCTTGAATTAACAGACAGCTTCAGGTAATGTTCTCCTATACTTCTTCTCTCTACATTTTAAACATTGAAGGACAAATTTTTCATTTGTTGGGGGGGAAGGATAGCTAAGACATATAGTGTGTCTTGAAAATTTTTACTTTTTCTTGCAAAAAAAAAAAAAAAGAAAGCGAGTTAGTAATTAGATTCAGAGTGCGGTGTAAGGAGTTCAAAATCCTCTTGAGACGCATTCTGGGTCAGGAATGGCAGAGTAGGGAGGACCAGTTTGAACTCTTGAAACCCATTCTAACCAATTTGTCATTTTATTCTTGCATTTTGAAGACTTATTTGATATTATTTAGTCTTGATTTTTGAATTTTATAACAAGGAGGTCTTATTCATTTCACTTTTAATCATTCAAATCTATGAACTCTCACAACCTTATCATTTAATAAATTGTGTGCTTATGTGCTCATTAAGCGAGTATCTATGAATCTTTCTTCACACACACACATACATTGATGTATGATTGTGGGTGGCGAAATGAAATATTGCAATATTTGAGTTCTTTTGTTTTGTTTAGGATAACAACAAAAGGAAGGGGAAAGTTAAAAAAAAATGAAAAAATGAAAAATAAAAGCAAAAAAAAAAAAGGAAAGAGAAAGCAATTGTGGATAAGTTTGGTCTCGTAGCCTCCTTAATTCGAGCAATTAAGCCCGAGGGGTGCCTCAACACCTAATAACCTAAGACCAACTGGTTTGGGAGCTATTGGCCCAAAGCTCGCTACATGGATTAAGGAGAAAGCTTAATGGGATTGAACATTGCACTATCCACAAGTTTCTAAGCAAAAATAAAGCATCAGCAGCCCGAGTCGTTAAGCACTCTAGGGGTTTCTAGTTACAACCTAGGCCCTAGCCACTGGTCCTGGATCATTAGCCTAAGGCTCCGCCTAATGGGTTAAAGTGCATTCTTTCAAAAAAAATGTATAAAATGAATGATATCCCCTACCTAAGTTGTGTTAGCCGTAACAAATACTAGAACCGATCTGGCTTACGTTCTAATAAGCCCATAGTCATGTGTCAATGAGCACAAAAGAAGGTTTATATTGATATCTTGACTGAAGGGTACAGAGTCATTTAAAAAAAATAAGATGAGAGTTTGTTGTATTTGGATAAATTCAAGGAGAGTGCATAATGACCACCTTGGAGTAAAATTCTATAAATCACTTCTAAATAATAACGCTTTAATTGCTAGGGACTAGCAATAAGCTAGGTGGGGGGTGTGATGAACACTAAAATATGCATGTTTAATAAGAGTTTAGTTCATCATATTGCATTAATAGTGTCATTAAATTCCTCAACTTAAGCATATTTGTAGCATTTGCATCTTTGGAATTAATTTCTCTTAATTTTGGTTTTGTTACAGGTTTAGTAAAATGAGCATAATTCTCTATTTATAGATCAGAATGGTGTAATTCTTAATGTTTTGGAAAGCTGATTTAATTTTCTACAAGATTGCATTTCACAAGAATCATCAAATTCGGGCTCTTTAGTGGACCAAAATTGGGCTTGAAGTGAACCCATCTACAGTCTCGGCCCAGTCTGACCAGGCCTCAGTATTTGGACCGTATCTCTCAAAATACGTATCCAAATTGTCCAAATCAATATGTTCTAGAAAGCTGAGAGAAATATCTACAACTTTCATGAAGACATGTGATTAAAATTCACAACATTTCGATGTCAAAATTGATGGTCAAAGTCGGTGCCTAATGATCCCAATTGTCAAGGATATTTACAACTAATATTTGACAATTATGCCCTTGTAATTTGACAAGTTTGCCCCTGGATGTATCTATAAATAGAGGTGCCTTGTGACCCATTAGGCCATCTTGGCCTTGGCTGGAACATTTTGGCTTTGGCTAGGATCTTGTATTGTGTTTTGTGTGTTTATGTTATTAATGAATTTCCTTTTTCTTACATTTTATTTTCTTTCTATTATAATGTCTTTCTAATTTCTCTCTTGCTAAGGTGAAAGGGTGAAACCCTTGATATGAGAATAAGGATTCTCTAACCCTTAATATGTTCTTAATAATCTTAATCTTATAATGTTTATTCAAGATGATTTATATTTAATTTCTTAATCAATCTTGACACCACTCGTAAAGTGGAGGTCTTGATCCATTGTCGACAATCGTTGGCACATCAAATGCTTGGATACTTTCTAGATGATGTATGGTTCTTCCTTACCGACACGAATCTAGTTAGGAACCTTGATTTGTTGTAGACATATGATGATTGGCACATTGGATGCTTGACCCCATTTACAAGAAGTGGTATAAATATTGGTAATGAAACAAATATAATTCATGTAACTAAAATGGGCTAATTATCCTTATTCGAAATATCAAGGGCGGATCCCCTAACCTTAGCTTTCATTATTATTGTGTTAGTTCCTCTTGTATTTTAATTATTCTATTGTTTATGAACTTTTTATTTTATTTACTATGGTAGGTTTTACCACCTTATGAAATTGTTCTTTAATTTACTATGGTTGGTTATACCACCTATTCCCATGGATGGTTTTACCTCCTCTTGCTTTTTGTTTTATATTTGAATGGTCGGTAATACCACCTACCATCTTACATACTTGTTGATATTATCATGTCACCTATTTGAATCATCCATATCACATTTGTTTAGCTTATAATTTGTAACGCTTAAATTCCCTTCCTCGTGGATCGACCCCGGTCTCACCGGGTTTTATTACTTCGACACTCCTATACTTGGGAGACAATCCTTTTTCGGATGTGTCATCAACACTGGTTCTGTAATTTTCTGTTATGTCAGACATAACAACTTTCCCTTTATCAGCTGCAGATGCAGTAAATGCAACAAAATTGCTCATGCAATCTTGATCTTTTGAATCCAATTCTGATTCATCACTCTAAGTAGCTGTTAGCCCTTTGTTCTTCTTCTTGAGACTAGCACATTCAGACTGAATATGCCCATAACCAGAACATTCATAACACTGAATCTACACTTTCTTGTCAGGTTGTTTTGGCTTCTTCTTGTCATTCTCCTTGTTGAACTTCCGGAACTTGTCTTCGCTTGAGTTTGATGGCTTTCCTTGATTTTTTTTCCTGAAATTTCTTTTCATGAACTTGACATAATTTCTTGTTAGAAAAGCAATCTGTTTGGAGTCAGTTTCACCAAGCTCATCATTACTTTCCTCATCAGATTTTTCATTTTTAACATTGAATGCAATGCTTTTTCCTTTTTGTTTCCTAATACTCTGATTTATTTCAAAGTTTTAGAGAATGTCAATCAGTTCATCAACCCTCGTCTCATCAATGTTATTAACTTTCTCAATGGCTGAATTTTTAGGTTGAAATTTATTTGGAACAGACCTTATTATCTTACTAACAATTTCTGCATCAGTGAAAGTTTTTCCAAGCATGTATGCAGAATTTGTGATGTGACATATCTTAGAGTAAAACTCAGAAATTGACTCATCCTCATGTATCATCAAATTTTCAAATTGAGAATTTAGTCTCATCAATTTAGATCTTTTAACAAATGTGGTACCTTCATGTTTTACCTCAAGTATGTCCCATGCTTCTCTGGCCAATTTGCATCTAGAAATCTGTCAAAAATTGATTAAGTCTACTACTGCAACAATTGCATTAAGAACCTTTGAATTCTAGTTGAAACGTCGGTATTCTTCATTAGTCCACTCATCCTCAGGTTTGGGTTCAGAATCACCAAAAGTATTGAAATTTGTTGGCGGTGTCCATCCTTTAAGCACACTAGTCCATGCCTTGTCATCAACGGATTTGATAGACATCATCATTCTTACCTTCCAATATGAGTAATTACTATCATCAAGAATAGGTGGTTGTGTTTCGGATCTTCCATTACGAATAAACTCCATCCTTCCAGATCTATATGATCGTTTTCTTCACTTGTCTATCAGTGAACCTGCTCTGATACCAATTGAAAGTTTTGGAAGTATGCAGTTATAAAAAATATAATAGTAAATTGTAAAGTAAATCGGCACAGGAGGATTTTTACGTGGTTCGGTTATAAAACCTACATCCACGGACAACTATAGAGTTGCAATTCACTAAGTTCTTGTTTGTACAATCTTTAGGACCTTTTACAGTGCTGACTCACTTTTACACACTGATCTAATCTTTGTAAAACAAAATCCTACCAATATCTTGAACTCTAGTGACACTGCCCACTCTCTGTCGCAGATAACTTAACAACACACTGTTAAGTTATACATAACAAATAACGTCTGAAATTGAATTACATAAACACTTAACCTGTAAGTTATCCCAAGTGTCTACTAACTCTCACAGACTTAATCAACAACTCATGTATAATTTCTACCTCTCATACATGAATCAAAGACTCAAAGAATCAAATCAAGAAAGACATTGTATTTTGCGTTGAAGCTTTCTTCTTTAATTCTTGGAATGCTGAATCAAAGAACATTCCTCACCAACTAATGAATTTCACCGACCAAGTTATGTAAAAATAACTTAGTTTATATAGTGGGAGGTCTGGACGGAATCTCCTATAAATCCTATAAAAATCTAATCAAAATCATATTAGGGTAAAGAGAAATAAAATAGAAAGATATATAATTAAACTGCTAAATGAATTACGACACAAATAAATATTCTCCTATTTTAATTAGGATACAAGATACTATATCTTAATCTAAAGAGATATTTATTATAAATCAAATACTTCCTAAAATATACTTCTAGAAATAATAAAATAAGAAACAAATCATATTTTAGTTTTATCACAAGTTGAACAAAATTCATCATGTGCATGGCACATGCACGTTGACACTAACATATATATATATATATATATATATATATATATATATATATACACACACACACACACGTATAGAAAAAATAAAAATGCAAAATTTTTTTCATTTTTTTGCAATAATTGTTAGTATTATAAATCTTGTGATTTTTAATCTATTTTCTTATTAATTGTTTCACATTTATCATTATATACTCCGGGTTTTAGATCTTATACTAATTTTTTTAAAACAAAAAAGGGAAGACATTATGAGTTTAATAAGAATAAAAGTTAAAAATCGAATGAAGTAAAATGCATTACAATAAATACCCCATAGTAAATGAAATCCTAGCATCCCCTCCCCAATTTCGAAGGTAGAAGGAGGTAGAAGTAGGATGGCATCCCCTTAGCAAATAGATGATTATTTTCTCTCTCATCACGTGCCAGCTTTCTCCCAATTAACATGCCTATCCCTATATCTCATTGTCCTCGTTCTATATATGGGTGAATATTAATTAATGAAGGGCCATGTTGGCATTTGGCTTCCCAAGGGGGTTGGCTGATCCGATCTGACGTAAAAAAAATGATAATTAGTTTAAATTAATTAAGCATCAAGAAGTTGGAATTTGGCTTCATTTTAAATCTCATAGAGATATAAATTAAATAATTTAAATAAATATTTGTCAAAAGTATATACTCGCATAGATTTTAAAGGAGTAAAAAACACTTTGTATTTTTTAAACAAATCATCAATTCTCAAACTAAACTTTAAAAAATTGAAGTATAATTGTAGATTTTAAATAAAATACTTAATAAAAGTTAATATATTATACAAATATTTTAACTTAAATTTTCAATATATTTGTCTTTTTATTAATAAGCATAGCATTTGAGATTATGAACGGTAAATAAATTGATTTTGCCTCAAAGCATAAAAGTTATAGGTCACAAGGAAAATTTTCAAACATCTAGGGAGGCCGAAAAATGTTTTATCAAGAAAGGTTTTAGACAGGGGATTATCTGAGAATTTTATTAAAAAACCCACACGAGGGCCTTGGCCTCCTCAGGGCCTCAACATGGGTCCATCGATGCCAATTTGTGGCTGTTGTAGCTTAAAAAAAAAAATTAGTGTTAATTGTATTGGAGAAATAATTAGCTTATAAAATAAGTTTTAAAATGTTGAGGAAACCAACTTTTACGAATTGCTTTATTTTTTAAAAGCATAATATTAGTATTTGGCAAGCTAAATTGCCCTAACTTTTTATTGTTTCAAATGACGAAAATATGGATATATATTATTCTTTTTTTAATCTTTAATTATTAAAATTTTATAATTAAGTCCTTTTCTCCGTTAAAACTATTTCCAACAATGTTTAAATAGATTATTTTGTAATAGTTTTTTTTATATTTTTTAATTGAAGTAAAAAGTCATGAACAGTAGAGCTCCTACCAAAGTTTAAATTATATTTTTTTTATTTGTATAATTAATTATCTATTTTATTTTGAGTTTAAATAATCTATGTTTTTTATTCAACCAATTAACCGTAAAAAATGTTTAATATAATAAAATACTAAAACAAAAATTATAATTAAATAATTGTGTTTAATATAATATATCAATAGAATAATATAGGTATAATTTATGTATGCCCTTTTTCGTTGAGAGTGTTTTAGATACTTTATACGTCAAAAGCATGAACAAGTTTCCAAAATCTTCCAACCCTTCACTTTTGGAAACCTTTATAAAATCAGGTTATTTTATAAGCTGATTAAGCTAGAAGTAGTTAAAAAAAAGGTTATGAAACACCATGATTACGGTTGCTTAATATATATTGACAAGTATTAAGATACATAATAGAGTAATAAATAAACAAATAAGCACATATATTACGTCAGGCTTGGCTAACGATGGCAAGCATGAACTCAAAAATTTATTACAATACAAGTTTACAAGAGATGCAAGGTATAGAATCATTTATCCTTTGTCTTCAATGCAAATATTAGTAAATGTCACAACATTGGTGCCATGTACCCCTGCTAATCCGATTTTTCATTCCCAAATGAAGCACTTTGCCTTGGATTATCATTCTGTGCAAGAGAAAGTCTCCAATGGTTTCATTGCAAGTTGTTCATGTCTTTACTCAAGATCAACTTGCTGACATTACCAAGCTCCTTGCTAAGTCTCGTTTTGGCTCTACTCTAGATCAACTTGCTGCCATGTTTACCAAGCTCCTTGCTAAGTCTTGTTTTGGCTCTCTTTAATTCAGTATTGGTGTTTCTGATGGAAGCACCATCTTGCGAGGGCATAGTAAGAAAAAATCTACATTATCAATTCATTCCTCCAGTGATGGCTAGCTAATTGTCAACTCGTAAGTCTAGGAATGATTTCAACTCAACTTGTTTTTATTTTTGCCCATTATTTTAGGATTGGATTATTAATTTTTTTTTCCATTTGTACTTCTTTTAACTTCAGTATAATTGTATATTTATACCAACAACATAGTAAATAAAAGATCTCTTTTTGAGCCTTCAATGTTCTTTCTTTGTTATTCAAAAATGGCGTTGAAGCTGAGGAAAAGAGAGAGAGAGAGAGAGAGAGAGAGAGAGATAGCTTTGGCCTCTACCATAATCCTGACTTCAACACTACTAACTTAATTTTTCTCTTCTTGTATCTCAAAATTAATGTTGCATTAGTACATTACTCTTTTTCTAAATCTAATTTTGTTCACCTCTTTTCATTCTTCGCTTACCATCTTTCACTCTAAAACTAACTACTGTACATACATACACACATATATAGTGTGTATGTGAGGATAAACCAAGACATAAAATTTGAAGCAATAATATTATTAATAAAGGATAAGTCAAAGGGGTTGAGAAACATAGATACTTCCACTTTTCATTAAATCCTTCCTTTGATAGCTAGGTTACAGTACATTCATATATATATCTCTTTAAATGTTAATTTTTGCAGTGTATGGATAGTTAATATAGACGTAACTAAAACAGTTAAGAATAACGAAACAGAAAATTTTACGTGGTTCGGCTATAACCCAACCTACATCCACGGCAACAAGAGTTGCAATATACTGTACTGCATGTGTTTACACTCGACTTAGGACTTTTTACAATAGTAGCCACCTGCTCACTCACTAACTTAATCTATGTAAACTTGATTGCCCTTGATCACAGTCAAAGTCCTTCGCACACTTTTCTGATGTTGCACTTCACAGACACATCAAACTTAACTATAACTGTTTAGTAAGACATAACCACGATTACTGTTATGTAATTAGTCAACTCTCTTAAGCTTACACGACTCAATAACTCTCACCAATCAGATCTACGCACATACCCAACGCACATGAGTTATGCATAGTCTAAACTCACTCACTCATAAAGATTTTACAATTAAGATCATGAAAAACAAAAACACTCAAGTACACTTGATCACGTTTCTACACATACACCACTCTTTTTTGCACTTTCGTTGAGCCTTAAGTGCTTCCCTTTATATAGCCTACGTGAACAACTGTATACTTCATGTAATCAACAATTCTAATCCATATCAAATTCTTGCAAAATTGAAATAGGATGATTAGATAAACTATAGGAAAGCATATCATGATATCCTAATCCAAATAAGAAATCGTAATCAACTAAAATACTAAACCAATTAGGATAAGTATTCCAATTCTAAAAGCTTTCCAATAATCAAATCTTTTCCCAAAATAAATGTCTTATAATACATTAGGAAAAAGAATATCAAACGTGTTTTTATTACAAATTGACAAAAATAAATTTTAATTACATGCATTGTACATGCATGAAATTTGCCATGTGTCACATTGACACTAACAATCTCCCCCTTTGGCATCTTGTGATGAAAACATTCTCATATTTCTGTGAACAAAATCTTGCATGGTTAACTGTAAGACAACTGAAAACTAAATGTAAATGCTTAGGCAAAAATTTACAAAAATAGGAATACCCAATTTTAGTTATCACAGACATAACTGAAATAACATAACTGAATTCTCCAGCGTCTGCACAGAAAAAATTATCAATCACAAAACATTAACAGCTTGTGTTGTGCAAATTGTTCTGTAATAAACTCAAATCAAAATGTAAAAGCAACATTAAAACAAACAAATCAAGTAATTCAAAGCAGAATATAAAACACCAACATGAACTATCACTCCCTCTTAATCCAACCTACACACAATGTAAAATCTACATTGCATAACAGTTCATCCACAAACTAATTCCTGCAAGTTAAACCAAACCAATAATCAAAATGCCAAGCATAGAAAGATAAAAAACATAAGTACTACTCCCCAAGTACTACTACTCCCCCTGGAAGTATTACGACTCCCCCTTGGTTTCATTACAAGTGCGGAAGACAAAGTTCCAAAAATAAGCAAAGTAAAGTAAATGGTAAGTTAAGATTGATTCAATTAAGTCTGCCAGACTTGCACACTTGTAGCTTTGAGGGACGCGTTTTGGTTCTTCCAGCAGTAGTTTTGAATCGGGTAAATACTGGTTTTTGAGAAGTATCCATAAGAGTTGATTTGGTAGTAGGTTGAGCACTAGTTTCAGTTGATGTAACAACATCAGCAACTGTTTCATGAATCTCTCTTGCTTGTCTCTCTGCAGTGGTTTCTGTCTTCTATAAAAAATCCACCAATGTTGTAGCTGCTTGTTGTGTGACGTGAAGTGGAGATGTAACAAGACCAAACACAGGTTCTAATTGGCTTGAAGTGTCATCCAATGATTTTGAAAAAGTCTTGCTTTATGGGGATTCACCTGCAGTTGATTTGACTTTCTTCTTACTCCTCTTCTTGTCCTTCCTCTTCCTTTTCCTTATTGATGTTTCACCACTGGATCTGCTCTTGAGCTACTCTTCTAGATTTTGTAGCTTAGTCTTGATAGCTTGATTTTTCATTCTTATCCAGTGCCTTGACTCAAGCATCTCTCTTAGTTGATAGCCATCAAAGTCATAGATTTTGACAGGCCTCTCCACATGGATTTCTCTCTTCGATGTATATCTTCTAAATCTTGTTTCATTCTCTCACTTCAAGAACTTGTGACTGCAAGGATTTACAAGATCTTGAACCTTACCAGGCATGACATCATTATCCTCACTCATAGTGGGGTTAACCAAAACTAGAGGAGTCGAAATTGAATCTAGTTCTCCAATGTGGAGTGTTTTGGATTCAACAAACTCTCTAATAAAATGATGCCTTATATCAATGTGTTTAGTTCTAGAATGTTAGACCAGATTTTTTTGAGATATTAATCGGGCTAGCTTATCACAAAACAAAGTTATAGATTCTTGATTAATACCATAGTCACTTATCATTTGTTTCATCTAAAGTAACTGAGTGCAGCAACTTCCAATAGCTGTGTATTCAACCTCTGCTGTGGATAATGAAATGCTATTTTGCTTCTTACTATGTCAAGAGACCAGGTTATTGCCTAGGTAAAAGCATCTACCCGAAGTTCTTTTCCTATCATCTATGTTTCCTTCCCAATCTGCATCACTATAACCTGTAAGACATGTATTTATGTCCTTAGTAGACCATATTCCAAAATCAGATGTCCCATGAACATACCTAATAATTCTCTTCACTACTGATAAATGTAGTTCTTTCGGACATGATTGAAAACGAGCACATAAGCCAACACTAAAACTGATATCTAGTTTGCTTGCTATCAGGTATAACAGACTTCCAATCATACTCTTATAAAGGCTTGAATCAACATCATTACTTGCATTCTCTTTGTTACCTTGATGTTAGTACTCATAGGAGTTCTAGGTGCCTTGGCCTTGTCTAGTTTGAATTTCTTTACCAAGTTTTTAGCATTTTTTGACTGTGAAATAAAAAATTCCACTTTCAAGTTGCTTCGCTTGTAAACCAAGAAAGAAATTCAACTCACCTACCATACTTATTCGAATTCACTCTGTATTAACTCAACAAATTCATTAGCTTTGACTTTGTTTGTGCAACCAAAGACAATATCATCAACATATACTCGAGCAACAATGAAATAAATTGAAGCATGTTTAATGAATAAATTTAAATAATTGCTTCCTCTATTGTAGCCTTTTTGAATCAAGAAGTTAGTCAAACTCTCATACCATGTTCTAGGAGCTTGTTTCAAACCATACAATGCTCCATGAAGCTTGTACACAAAATTTGGATGTTTAGGATCAATAAATCCCTTAAGATGTTCAAAATAAGCCTTTTCATTAAGATAGCCATTTAAGAATGTTGTCTTCACATCCATTTGAAACAATTTAAAGTTCAACAAGCATGCAATAGCAAGTAGCAACCTAACATATTCAAGTCTAGCAACAAGTGCAAAAGTTTCCTCAAAATAAATTCCTTCAATTTGAGTGTAACCTTATGCAACTAATCTAGATTTGTTTCAATGGCTTGTCCATTTCGTCAGTTTTGTTTTCAAAAATCCATTTGGTTCCTATAACATTTGCATCTTTTGGTCTAGGAACTAAAACCCATACTTCATTTCTTTCAAACTAATTTAATTCTTCTTGCATTGCATTTATCCATACATCTTCTTTTAAAGCTTCATTGACATTCTTTGGTTCTATTAAAGAGACATACAAGTATGACTTACAATGTTTCTCACCTTGCTTCTAGTTTTCATTGAGCTTTATGGACTACTAATGATTGAAGTTGTGGGATGTGCCTTTTGAATCCATGTAGGTGGATCTTTTATAATACCAACATCTTTTATTTGATTTCTATCCAGATTAGCATTGTCTGATGGTTCAGTTTTGTCTAAGTTAACTACACTGGGTGTACCAGTCATAACTGATTCTATTTTGCAGTCTATAGCAGCTGAGTTCGAATCTTTTATATCTTCTGCATTCTCTATCGAACTAATAATTTGTTTTTCCTGTGAATAAACAGAGAAATCATCAGTATCGTCAAACAACACATTGGCTGATTTCATAATGGTTTCAGTTCTCAAGTTATAAACATGATAAGCCTTGCTATTGGTTGAGTATCTAACAAAAACTCCTTTGTCACTCTTAGCATCAAACTTACTCAACTGCTCCTTATCATTCAAGATAAAGCACCTACAACCAAAAACATGAAAATATTTGATGTTAGGTTTCCTTCCTTTCATAATTTCATAGGGGGTTTGTGTTGTTCTAGGCCTCAAGAACACTCTACTAGAAATATAACATACTATGCTGATAGTTTCTAACTATAGCCTTTTTATTAGTTTTTTGTTGTTTAACATGATCCTTGCCATCTCTTGTATAGTCCTATTCTTCTGCTCTATCACTCCAATTTGTTTAAGTGCCTTTGGGGCTGAAAATTCATGAGATATACCATGACATTTACAAAAATCTGCATAGGAAACTTTTTTCAAAGTCTTTCCCATGATCAGTTCGAATTTTTATAATTCTACCAATGTTCCTATTTTGTTCATTCTCAAGTTTAACAGATGAGTTCTTGAAAACTTTAAATATATCATATTTTTCATGAATGAATTCAACCCAAGTAAACCTTAAAAAGTCATCAACAACAACAAAAACATACCTCTTTCCTGCAATGCTCTCAATTTGCATGGGTCCCATAAGGTCCATATGCAGCAAATCTAGAATCTTAGAGGTGCGAAGGTGTGTGTTAGAGCTATGTGATCATCTTAAATATTTACCTAACTAACATGGTCCATAAATACCATTTGGGCTATCATCAAGAGTAGGAACACCCTTAACTACACCAATCTTAGTTAACTTAACAAAGTCCCTATAGTTTATGTGTCCTAGCTTTTGGTGCCATAACTCTAAATCTGATAATTTGACAGAAAATGCATTAATGTTTGTTAGCAAATAGCAATTATCATTTGATCGTATGCCTTCAAGAAAGCAATTTCCATGCTTTTCTAAAACCAAGCATCTACTTTTTGTGAAATTTACCTCAAATTGGTCATCACAAATTTGGCTAATACTAATTAGATTAGCTTTCAGCCCTTCAACAAACAAAACATTTTTTAGCTTAGGCAAGCCTTCAACACACAAGGTACCTTTACCTAGCACTTTGCTTTTAGCTCCATCACCATACATGATTGTCCTTTCCTTACAAGATCTGATTGTTAGCCCTAAGGCTACATGATAATTTTGATGATAACAATACACATTGATTAATTGAGATTTACTAACATGTTTATTTATGTGCAAGAGTAAGATCATTGAAATAATTTTAAAATCAAGAAGAGGCTTATTAAAATGAAGTGTTGAAGCTAAGGAGAAGACTACATGTTAAAGGCACCAAAGTTTAAGAACAAGGATTGACTCAAGGAATGTGACACATGAGCAATGTTCAATCAATTGGTCATATATATCTTTACAAATATCCAAATGACGTGATTTTTGAGCCTTTGGAAAGCTTACTCAATTTATAACATTTCATATGTTTTAATGAAATTCAAATTTCAGTGCAAGGTTGTCCAAATCATCATGCAAGTTGAAAGACAAATGGAAGCAGCTGACATGAGCACCGAATACTCCTTTGGACATATCTTGAGCTAGAAAAATCAAAATGACTTGATTCTTGCGGCATTAGAAAGATGCCTTAATGAGGAACATTTCATATGTTTTGAAAAAATTCAAATTTCAAACAGAAAGCTGACATAATTGACATGCAATTCGGTGGACTGACACAAAGAAGAAAAATCAACTCACATGAGCACCGAATGGTGTTTTGGCCATATCTTAAGATAGAGATATCCAAATGCTTTGATTCTTAATGTTTTGGAAATATTATTCAAATATGCATATCTTTCATGTATTGAAGAAATTCAAATTTCAAACGGAAGGCTGACAGAATTATCATTCAATTTGGTGGACTGACACAAGAAAGAAAAATCAAGTCACATGAGCACCGAATGGTGTTTTGGCCATATCTTGAGCTGCAGATATCCAAATGACTTGCTTCTTGATGCGTTGGAAAGCTTATTCAAATGTGCAAATCTTTTATGTTTTGCATATTTTCAAATTTCAAACGGAACATTGACAAAAATGGCAGACAAGTTTACGGTTTTTATAGTGGGCAGAAAATTTGGAGTTGGTGTCTTCACTTGATTAAGTTCATCTCATTTGCCTATAAAAGGAGCCATTCTCCCATGCATTCAACAAGTGCAAGAGAAGCATTTTATCAAGCAAAAAAGCCAAGAGAAATATCAAGTTTATAGAGCTTTTATATTCTTTATATACTCTTTGAAGAGAGTTGTACTTTTGTTGTAAAAACTTTTCTTTGTTCTTATATTGTGTGAGAGTGAGATCTTCTTGTAAAGGATAAAAGATATCCTTGAGAGAACTCTTTCCTTGGTGAGGTTGTTCATCAAGAAGAACTCTTGGTGTGGTGTTATCAAGAGTTGAAGGAAAAAAAGTCTTGGCGAGGTTGTTCATCAAGCAAGTTGTAAAGATTTCTACAACTTAGTGGAAAGCCTAGCTTGTGGAGCTAGGAGCCCGTGGACGTAGGCAAGATTTGCCGAACCACGTACATCGAGTTTGCACTCTCTCTATCCCTATCCTCTTTACATTTACTTGCACTTGTGATTGTTCTTTATTGCCATTCTCTTGATTGCATTCTATTTTCATCTTTTTCACCTTTGTTCTTAAAGAAAGATTTAAATAATTTTGATCTTTCAAGAAAAGTTTTCTAAATCCGTTTTTATAAATAAAAACCCAATTCACCCCCCCTCTTGGGTTGCCATACCTGGGTCAAAAAGTGGTATCAGAGCAAGGTTGCTCAATTTTTTAAATCTTAATCGATTTTTGAGCTATGGCAACTTTTAATTCAACTTCATATGTTGAGGGACTTTCTATTTCTAGACCTCCATTTTTAATGGAAGTGATTACTCTTATTGGAAAACTAGAATGAGTATTTTCTTGAAATCTTTTTAGTATGATTTGTGGTCTATTGTTTTGGAAGGACCTTTTGTTCCTACCAAAATTGAAAATGGTGAATGCATGCTTAAATAACCTAAAGAGTTTAGTGAAGATGATAAAAAGAAATTGATTTGAATGCTAAAGCTATGAATGTGTTGTATTGTGCTCTAGATAGAAATGAGTTTAATAGAATATCTACTTGTTCTACGGCACAAGAAATATGGCACACACTTGAAGTAACTCAAGAAGGAACTAGTCAAGTTAAAGAATCTAAAATTAGTATGCTAGTTCATAGTTATGAGCTTTTTAAGATGAAATCGGATGAATCCATTTCTGAAATGTTTACTAGATTTACGGATATTATTAATAGTTTGAAATCTCTTGGTAAATCTTATTCTAATGTTGAAATGGTGAGAAAGATTCTTAGGTGTCTACCAAAATCTGGGGAGCCAAAGGTGACGGCAATTCAAGAAGCAAAGGACCTCACCAAACTACCATTAGAAGAACTTATGCGTTCTCTCATGACTCATGAAATCACCTTGAAGGAGAACGAAGAAGATTTCAAGAAAAAGAAAAATATCGCTTTCAAATCTTCAACAAAAGAAGATGATGAGTCCAACGATGAAGGAGATGATGAAGATCGTGCATTCATCACAAGAAAGCTAAAAAGGATGATTAGAAGAAACCAAGGATTCAAGAAGAATTCTAGAAGGGAGTACAAAGGGCAAAGCTCAAAGCAAGATAAGAAAAATGATCAAGTCATTTGCTATGAGTGCAAGAAACCGGGACATGTAAAGATGGATTGTCCTTACTTCAAAAGTCAAAAAAAGAAATCCAAAGCAATGAAAGCCACAAATTGGGATGATAGTGAAGCTAGCTCCACCGAAGAAGAAGATTGCGAAGTGGCAAACATGTGCTTCATGGCTTTAAGTGACGATGAGGTAAGTATTCTAAACTATGATCCTAAACTTTCATATGATGAATTACTTGAAGCATTCCAAAATTTACATGTACAAATTGATAAGAAAAACTCAAAAATCAATGCTTTCAAAAAGAAGTCAAAAATCATGTTATCTCAATTGGAAGAGTTGGTGGAAATAAATGAAGCTTTAGAAAATGAAAATGAAATTTTAAAGCAAAAAGATTTTGAAAGTTTGGAAAGTCAAATATATTTTTTAAAAAACTGAAAATGAGATTTTAAAACAAAAGGATTTTGATAAATTAGAGAAAGAAAATGTTATTTTGAAAAAGGAAAATAATGACTTTAAGAAATATTGTTGATAGTTTTACAAAAAGCACAAAAAATTTGAATTCTATGTTACAAAAACAAAGGTGTGTTTTTGATAAAAGAGGTTTAGGATATAAAACTCATAAAAATCAAAAGTATTTTAAAATTATTTTGCTCATGCATCTTCTAGGAATATAATCCTAATCATTCATGTACTTATTGTGGAAGAAAAGGATACAAAGTGCATTCTTGCTATATTAAGAGAAATCCTAATTTGAAACAAATATGGGTTCCAAAAAATACCATAACTAACCCCCAAGTACCCAAGAACTTTTGGGTACCAAAAAGTTACTCCTTGAATGTTGATTGTAGAGACAAAGTGGCAAACACAAGTGGTACGTAGATAGTGGATGCTCAAGGCATATGACCAGAGATGCCTCCAAGTTCTCAAGATTAATCATGAAGAAAGGAGGATATGTGACCTTCGGTGATAATGCCAAAGGAAGGGTAATCGGACATGGTGATATTGGTAACCCTTCTTCACTATTATTAAAGATGTTTTGCTTGTTTATGGTTTAAAACATGATTTGATTAGCATTAGTCAATTGTGTGATAAGGGATATTTTGTTACTTTTGAGGCTAATAGATGTGTGATTAAGGATGTTAGTAACAATAAGACATTATTTGTTAGTAATAGATGTGGTAATATTTATACAATTGATATTGATGTTAATGATCATGTAGAAAATTGTTTCATTGTTAATCATGATGCTTGGTTATGGCATAGAAGGTTAGGTCATGCTAGCATGGACACAATTTCAAAAATTTCTAAAAATGATTTAATTGATGGTCTTCCAAAATAAAATTTGAAAATGATAAGATTTGTGATGCTTGTCAATTTGGAAAACAAGTGAGAACTTCTTTTAAACAAAAGAAATTTATTTCAACAAATAAACCTCTACAATTACTTCATTTGGATTTATGTGGACCATCAAGAACTCAAAGCCTCGGTGGAAAGTATTATGTTTTTGTTATTGTGGATGATTATTCAAGATTTACTTGGTGTCTTTTTAAAATTTCTTTTTTTTGAAAACTAAAAATGAGGCCATACAAGCTTTTTCAAAATTTGTAAAAAGGTTCCAAAATCAAAAGGGTATTCTATTGTGTCCATTAGGAGTGATCATGGTGGTGAAGTAGACAATGTTGCATTTGAAAATCTTTGTGATGATAATGGTTTTGAGCATAATTTTTCTTCACCTAGAACTCCACAACAAAATGGTGTTTGTGAGAGGAAAAATAGGATATCCAAGAAATGGCTAGGACCATGTTACTGAAAATAATTTGCCAAAATATTTTTGGACCGAAGCCGTTAATACCGCATGCTTTATAATCAATAGAGTCCATATTAGAGCTTAATGAAGAAAACTCCTTATGAACTTTGGAAAGGAAGAAAACCCAACATTGGATTTTTTAAAGTTTTTGGATGTAAGTGTTTTATTTAAAACACCAAGGATAACCTTGGAAAATTTGATGCAAAAGCCGATGTTGGAATTTTTGTTGGCTACTCCAACCATAGTAAAGCATATAGAGTTTTTAACAAAAAGACTCTTACTAGTGAAGAATCTATGCATGTTGAATTTGATGAAACTAATGTTATTTCTTCAAAGAATTTAGATGATGATATTGTTGAGGTAGAAAGGCAAATCAAGGAGTCAAGGCTTGATAAAAAGAGCCAAGATGAATTACAACTTCAACAAGAAAAGCTTGAGGAAGTAAATGATTATTCCCAAGAATTACCAAAGGAATGGAGGTATGCAAAAGCTCACCCTAAAGATCTCATTATTGGTGAACCATCACAAGGTATGAAAACTAGATCTTCTTTTAAGAACTTTTGTAATCATTTTGCTTTTGTCTTTCAATTTGAACCAAAATCTTTTAAAGAAGCCGAAAATGACGAAAGTTGGATTTTGGCTATGCAAGAAGAATTGAATCAATTTGAGATAAATCAAGTTTGGGAATTAGT
>SNVD02004053.1:0-19033 GCA_013180625.2 Boswellia sacra
GGGCTGGCTGCGGTAGCTGCCAATTGTAGGTATGAAAAAATTTCAATTTTTTGGTTGAGGTTTCTCTCTGTGCTTTATCTATGTTGTAATTGTTGATTTTTTAGTGTTTGTGGGTATCTTGATTGGTGAAATTTGCTAACTTTGAAACTGTTATAATTATAAATGGGTTGTTTTACTTTATCTTGTGCTTTACCAATAGTATGCTACAGTTGTCAGTTTTGGCAGCAGTGTTCAAGGTTGTTCTCATGTAGCATTACATGATATTCGTTTGTTGATGTTGACTGAAGTACTTATATTGCACCTGAAATTGGTTGAGATACATGGATTTTTTGGCTAATTAGGTTCTTGTTACTTTAGCATCTTGATTATGCATTTACTGTTTCGGCCATTTTTGTGAATTTTAAGTTGAAAGTGGACAAATTGCTTCGTTTTTTTTGAGATTTTATAACGTGGAAAGCCTTTAATGGTTAATTTGACATCTTTGCTTGTAGATTTTGGTAGATAAATACTTGTTTGGGTGGACTATAACCGTGCAATTCTCATCAATATTTCTGTTGATGTAAACTTAAGAACTAATATGGAATGTGCTATTAACTTTTTCTTTTCTCTGCATTCTAGGTTCCTTAGGGAGCTTGACTTGCAAGAAAATGAAGTAGAGGATAATAGAGGTCATTGGATTAGCTGCTTTCCTGAGGGCTGCACATCTCTTGTCTCCCTTAATTTTGCATGCCTGAAAGGAGAAATAAATTTAACAGCTCTTGAGAGACTTGTAGCAAGGTCTCCTAATCTCAAAAGTTTGAGGTTAAACCGGGCAGTTCCTCTTGATACACTCCAGAAGATATTGATGGGAGCTCCCCAACTGGTGGACTTAGGTACAGGATCCTTTGTACTTGATCCAGCTTCTGAGGGCTACTACGAATTAAAGTCCACCATTCTGAAGTGTAAGTCAATAAGGAGCTTGTCAGGGTTTCTGGAAGTTGCTCCTCACTGTCTGTTAGCCATTTACCCAATTTGTCAGAACCTAACATCCTTGAATCTGAGCTATGCCCCGGCGATTCATGGTAGTGATCTGATAAAGCTAATTCGGCAATGCAGGAGGCGTGAGCGTTTATGGGTATGATCTTCTAATCTATCCACACTTTTAAGTATAAACTTCTGATCAGAATGAGATGAATGATAATGACTTCTATTATCACTGCAGATACTTGATTGTATTGGCGATAAAGGACTAGGAGTCGTAGCTTCCACTTGTAAAGAATTGCAAGAATTGAGGGTTTTCCCTTCTGATCCCTATGGGGTTGGTAATGCTGCAGTAACAGAGGAAGGCCTAGTAGCAATATCTGCTGGTTGCCCAAAGCTTCATTCATTGCTCTACTTCTGCCAGCAGATGACCAATGCCGCTCTTATAACTGTGGCAAAAAATTGTTCTAATTTTACCCGCTTCAGATTGTGCATACTTGACCCTACAAAACCTGACCCTGTCACCTGGCAGCCTTTGGATGAAGGTTTTGGGGCAATTGTTCAATCCTGCAAGCGTCTCAGGCGATTGTCACTCTCCGGCTTTCTAACAGATCAGGTTTTCCTTTACATTGGAATGTATGCGGAGCAGTTAGAAATGCTTTCTATTGCATTTGCCGGGGACAGCGACAAGGGAATGCAATATGTGTTGAACGGGTGTAAGAAGCTTCGCAAACTAGAAATCAGGGACAGCCCCTTTGGTGATGTGGCACTTCTAACGGACATGGGAAAGTATGAAACAATGCGATCCCTTTGGATGTCGTCCTGTGAAGTTACCCTTGGAGGCTGCAAAACACTTGCGAATAATAGGTCGATGCTCAACGTGGAGATCATAAATGAAGACGACATGGATTTTAGCTGTGATGATAGACAAAAGGTAGGGAAGATGTACTTATATCGAACATTGGTTGGGCCTAGGAAAGATGCGCCGGAGTTTGTGTGGACTTTTTAAGTGCATCATCCTAGGTGAATGTATTTGGATCGGCCAATTGTTTTCTCGTTATTGAGTAGTTGTACTTTGCTAGGCCAGGTGATTTTTATGGATTTTTAGGCTGTTGGTGATTTAGTTAATGCTACTCTTGTTTGATTTACGAAAGATTTGCTTCTTGTAATCGTTGTTACTATAATAGATTTGTGTTAGTATTGGGGCAAAATCGGATTTAAGTATCGTCTATATTATATACGAATCTCGGCCTGATGCTGTTGGCTGTTTCTCTCGTCATATGCAACATGGGTTACCGTGATTTAATTGTAGAACAAGCAGTGGGATAAAAGTTTCACTAAGAAGTGAGAACAAAGCACTACTGGGGATAAGCAGCATCGTCCTTCCAATGTTCAGGTACACTCAGTATTCAGCATGTATTGCTTTCCTTGTATTAAGTCAACCGTCACTCTTTCAATATCTTTATAATGGGCCGATCATGAGGTCGGTTTGGTTTTGAAAACGTCAACGACATCATAGTGCTTAGGATTCCAGCTCCATTCTGGGCACGGTTTGACTTTGGATTTACCAAGTCATTTTACAGAACTTTCGGCCATTTATTACAATAACACGTTCTGTAGCTTTAGGCCATAGCTTAAAAATTGTCTTTGAACACTTTTCAAGTGCCGAGGGGCTAATCGAAACACCAAATCTCTTTTAACGCCTCTCGTACGAATGTATTTGAGATTTGTCAGAACTACCTTCTTTAAAAAAAAAAGAAAAAAAAGAAAAAGTCAACCGTGAAACTCATTATCTTCTTCCGCTTTTCACGTTTTTTTCCTCTTTTGTCCTTCCTAAGAGACTAATTTCTTGCTTTGCATTTTGCAAATCAATCAAATGAAATGGATCATTTAAAAATCATAACCTTGCAAATTATTAAATTACAAGACTTATTTTCTTTTCGATCCTTTTTGCAAATTATTATAATACGGATTTCAGTTTCAATTACAAGTAGCTTGGATAACATAACCTGTTGAGCTTCCTTTGTTTATGCTGCTGGTAACCATATTTAACGCAGAGAGCTTTGGGACGCCCTAACCACTCTTGGGGATTTTGTCAATGGTTCATGGACGACTATAGTGGATTTTAACGCAGTGTTGGGTGCCCATTAAAAATCTGGGGGTCTCCTTCCTCACTTGACTTCTTGCATGGAATAATGAGATTTAAAAACTTATCCGAAGTTCGATAAAGTAAACATATAATAACAAAAATTATGTTTCTTATTTTTAAGAGTTTTTAGTTTAGAGATTTGTTTTTTTCTTTTTAATTTCCTATTTGGATGGTCAAAAGTTTAAGTTAAAAATTAATTTGTTTGTTCTATAATTGATTTTAATGACGAGCACACAAAAGAAAGAAGGAATTAAGCTTATTCTTCAGATGAGTTTATTAAAAATAAAAAATTTATAAGAAGATAATTTTGGTATTAACTTAAATATAAATATAAATGGAGCTTAGAAAGATATTTTAAGAGACTTCAATAACATCACTCATCGGTATATTTAGACGGGCCACAGGCTAGGCCCGATGGAAAACATGAATCCAACACTCTGCGTTGAGGGTTCAAGACAAGGGAAAAAACAGAAAAGAGGAATCCACACTGATGCTCCAGAGTCTAAGGGGTCAGTGGAAATTTATTTTTTTTGTCATTTCAACAGGGTAGCAATAGAGTCACATTACCCCATTCAAGAAGTGAAAATTATTACGAGAGACGAGAGAGCTACCATTAGACAGAAGAAAGTATGTTTACAGTAAGAACATAAGAACTGTATTTATAAGAGCAATACAAGTCTGTACTACAAACGATAATTGCTAGATCCCACATGCTCCAAGTGTAATTTATCAAAGCAGGTCTTCGAGCTGTATTCCTCCACTCAAGAAGAACAAAATGCAGTGAAACCAGAAATCATAGAAGGAATAACTCATGCTAACTGCAACCATTATAGAAAGAAGCAGCATTCCTCCATCACACAACAGCAACAAAGCGCAGCCAAACTGCAATGAAATGACATCAAATATACAACAAAGGTGATGAGAGTTCTACTTTTCCGGAATAACAGAGGATAATAATTCAACAACTCAAGATATAGATGATAGATTCCTGCCTGTAAATGATTCAAACTTAACATTTGACTACAAAGGTTTCACAGTGGGACAGCATCACAGCAAAGTTAAATTTTTTTTTTTAGATTGATATTAAAACAAAACCGATCTAACAACCATGCAAAAGTAATGTTCTTCAACAACTCCTTTGTTCAATATCTGGGGGATTAGCAATCCTCATCATGCAACAGCTAGCAGATGTAAAGTATTCACAACCTTTGAGAGAGAAAAGCTATCCTAGCACACAGTAACTTTTGCGTCTTTCAATGTTGAGAAAGACTGACAGTGAGCTAGGTGAGCGTATATCACCATTTCATAACACATTTAAAGAACAGACCCTTCCTAAAAAGATTTAAAACTTGGTCGAGTGTTATCAAATAGAAGAGCAATCCCCAAATGCACTTCCAGTGCCAAGAAAACCAAGAACATGAAACAATGATGCACAACAATCTAAAAAACCGATTAAGAACTCGGTTAAGACTCTGTTTTAGGATAACCTCCACCATTCTAGGATTGGAGATTATGCTAAGTTTTTTCCTTTGCTCCTTCCAAATGGCATAAATAAGGCAGAAAGTAATCACTCACCACATAAGGCTCCACCCACTCCACACAATAATGCTTTATCCCCTTCAAATTCGTATAAAATGAAAATAAAGATAACATCCTTTTAAGCTATTCTCCTCACCACCTCTTGATTATAAGAAAACAAACTACACTTACAAAAACGGTTAATCCAGCCGTCAAAAAGAATTTTTAGATACTAAATATCTAATAGATCCATAAACATCCAACTACAAGTTTAACCTCTCCGACCTAAAATATAATCATACGGGCAAATGCGCCCCAAACAACTCCATGGATGAATTATGCACTTGCCAATAATGCCACTTTTTTGAGAGCTAAAGTCATTTAACGTTTGATCACCGGATGTTGTAGACCTCAACTAAACAAGTACACATATAACATCATGAAACTGATAGCAGATTTCATGATTAAACAAATTTGAGAATGTTAATGCCAGACAGTAGACACATGGCAATCAGCCAACCATCGAACGTTAACCTAGATAAGTCTGAAAGAGGAAAACTTTGTTTGGCTCAAAAATTCAAGACAAGCCATGCTACAGAGCAAACTTCACAAGAATATGAAGAAAGTTCAAAACCATAAATCATAAATCCATATTCATTGATATAAAAAAAAAGATGCCAACTTGATCAACATATTTTCATTATATTTCAGCATAAATCCGATCAATAATTCTCATTAAACAGAACATACCAGCCTTGCAAGAATGAAGCACAACCGGTATCGGGATTGTTCTGGTAATGATAGTGCTCGTAGTTATATTGCTGGTACTGTGGTTGACCAGGAGGAGGAGGTGGTGGAGGATACCCTTCAGCAAAATACCCTTGGTACCCTTCATAGGGACGTTGTCCTGGCGGTGGTGGCGGAGGATAAGCGTACCCGGGTGGCGGTGGCGGTGGTGGGTAGCCTTCGTACGGTGGTGGCGGCGCTGATGGGTACCCAGGTGGTGGTGGGTAAGGACCTGAATAGCATGCCCAAATATATAAAAAAAAGAAAATAATAATAATAATGAATATAAAAGTTCATATATCATATTAAGATTGAATTGAAAAAAAAAAAATTGGGAAGAAAGGAGAGATGTCAATACCAGGAGGAGGAGGAGGGTAGGGTTGATTGGGAGGTCTCTGGTAACTCATTTTGTCTGAGTTTTGGATTGTCTGTTGTGATGGCAGGCTGAGGAGAGGATGAACTTCAAGTGTGGAAACAGTAGTTGATTGTTATATGTTAATTTGTTTTTTTTTTTTTTTTTTTTTGGTTTTGTTTTGGTAGAGATATACTTGGTTTGGAAATCTTGTTTTGGGCAAGTGCAAAGCTGTCTTCGATTATGTTTTGCCCTGTAACATTGGATTTGTTTATTTGGTTATTTTAGATCCGTAATAAGCAATTCATCATCCTTAGTGAATGTGATCTGGAGAGAGCGAGAATGTGACACAACATGAGATTATTATGAGCATTTACCTATTATTAATAAACAAAATGAGTTTAATTTTCCGCAACCAACAAACAATTAGTCGTTTTACGAGTACATTTCTTGGCCCACAGTCCAACATTTTATAAGGGCTTTAAAACTTAGGGCTTAAGCAAACCCACAACCTGAACCTCCCAACAAATTATAAACTAATGAGAGTCTGGTCCAAAAGGGGAGTATGATTCATGAATATATGTCATTTATGCGAGATATCACAATCATTTTACTAAGTAAACCACTCTATCTAATTAAATAACAACATATTGTAATAAATGATAATTAAAATAAAAATATAATCATCAATTTTGAAGGATAAATAAGACTTGAAAGCTTAAAAAATACAATAAAGGTAATAATTATATATAAATATATGACAAAATATAAGTAAAAATAGTATTTGATGGTGAGTTGAATACGAAGAGATGAACCATTTTCTCTTTAAACTCTTTGAAACTCTTTCATAAACTTTCTTATAGATCACCAACCTTCTCAACTAATTGCTGCCAACTCGAAAATGGGTGAGTCTTGGCTCAGATGAGATTTGTACTCTGATTAAATTGAAACATATGACTATCTATTCTGCTGGTAACACTAATAAAGAGTAAACTAAAGGGGAAGTCATTTTGATTCAGAGTCAAAAATTTTACAAGCAAAAACACGGAAGTCTTAGTTAGCAGAAAAGTTCTTTTCAATAATACGCATTTAATCCTTCATGGATTTTTTTTGGTTTCATGTTTATTATCAATAGTTTTATCATTTTTTTTAAAGAAAACAATCCCTACTGTTTTTTTTTTAAATAGCTTTTTGAAACAACCAAAATTGCTCCTTATACCATGAGTGAATCAGTAGCCCATCTCTAACTTCTTGTTAAACCAAGGATCTTGCCAACGAATTTCACCCAAGAATCAAGCAATAACAAAGCAAAATAGACATGTCAATCAAGGCAAGCAACTAAACAAGCAATAATAAACACAAGAGAAAGACACTAAGATTTAAGTGATTCGGTTCAAGGAGAACCTATATCCACTGGGAAGACTACAAAATAATTTTACTATGATGAAAAAAGGATTACAAGGTGTTACAATACTCTCACACACTAAGAACAACACTCTTTCTTAGCCCTCCGTGTTTCCCTAGAAATCCTATAAGAGAATATTATGAAGTCATCTCTGAAAAAGAAAAAAAAAGCATTTAAATAGTGTCCTAGTTGTGAACAGTAACTGCTATTTGTGCAGCGGCGTAATGCGCTTTGCGCGGGAGCACAATATCTCTATCTGAATATGAAACATTTTTTCTTTGTCATTGCATAGTGGTATAACTCACATTGTGCAGGAGGTTATGTAGGAGCGCAACATCTTTGCTAGGTTGCATAGGAGCACAATCCTTCTTGTGCAGGAGCGTGAGTCACCAGGTTTGACACCAAATTCAACTATGATTTGTGAGCCAAAACTAATAAATCTCCACCTTAGATCTCAAATCCTTCATCTTTATAACGCACTACAGTCTTTCCTCAACAGAACTCATCAAGGAACCTCGTCCTGGACCTTTAACAGATCCAGACAATGCAAGAACTTACTCAATAGTACTACATTCGTAGCCATATCCACTGGATATCCTTAATAGGATTTTTTTCCACTTTTATAGGCTATTTCGCTACAACATCATAAATAAAATGCAGCCTCACATCAATGTGCTTAGTACATTAATGATACATTTGAATCTTCATTAGATGTTTAACACATTGACTATCACAACATAGTCATGGACTTTTGTGACACTCCAAGTTTAGCTACCAAAGCCATTAACTACAAAGCTTCTTTTATAGTTTCAGTAATGACTATATATTCAGACTCCGTAGTTGATAAAACAACAATGGATTGTAAACTGAGTTTTTCAACTAACACATCATCCACCAAATGTGAACACATAACCTGTTTGGGACCTTCTTTTATCAAGATCCCTTGTAGAATTAGCATCAACAAAGCCCTTCAAAACTGTTCTTTCTTGTTCTGCTTTGTCAAACATCTATCCTCTATCAATTGATCTTAAGTATCTTAGCAACTATTTTATTGTTTACCAATGGACCTTACCCGGATTCGCCATAAACCTGCTGACAACTGATATAGCCTACGCAATATCTAGACGAGTATACACCGTCAAGTACATGACACTCCCTATTGCATTTGCCTATGGAATCATGTCCATTTAAAGTTTTTTCTCATCTATATTGGGACATTGCTCAGGTGAGAGTCTAAAATGCACTCCGATACAATAACAACCTTTGTACTAACCATGTTAAACCGGTGCAAGACTTTTTCAAGATAATTTTTCTAAGACAAGAAGAGTGTACATTTGTCTTTATCTCTGTGAATGTCTATATCTAATATCCTTTTAACCTCCCTAAGTCTTTCATATCAAGCTCAGTCTGCAACAACTTCTTCAAATCTTGAACTTTTGAGATTGCTTTATTGGCTATAAGCATATCATGAAAATACAAGCGCAAGTAGATCATATTTAGACATATAGTTCCCTTATAGTAAACACAACTATCATAGGAACTCCTTGAGAAACCCTTACCTCTAATAAATGTATCAAACTATAGATACAATTGTCTTGGACTTTGCTTCAAACCATACAATGATTTCCTCAATAAGCAAACACAATGTTCTTTACCTGGAACGTCAAATCCCTCAGGCTAGCTCATATAGATCTTTTCTTCTAACTTACCATGCAAGAATGCCGTTTTGACATCTATTGGCTCAAGCTCAAGATCAAAACATACCACAAGTGATAGAAAAACCTTGATCGACATGTGTTTCACCACCAGCGAGAAAATCTCATTATAATCAATCCTCTAACGCTGTGTAAACCTTTTAGCCACTAGCCTAGCCTTGTATCTAGCCACCAGCCTAGCCTAACCTTGTATCTAGGCTTCTCAACCGATAAGCATTTGAATATCTGTTTACAACCAACAAGTTTTGTTTTTTAGGCTTCTCTACAATCTCCTATGTCTTATTCTTATTCAAAGATTTAATCTCATCTAACATTGACTTTTTTATTGGACGGACTCATCACAACTCACAACCTCAAGGTATGTACGTGGCTTTTTTCTATCAATCACATTAGCCGTATTTAAAGTATAAGCCACAAAGTTAGAGCACCCATACCTTTCTAGAGGTCTGATTCTACCTCATTTCTCTGTCCCTCGCCAGTCTATAATCTGGCGGTGGTGGTTGTTGTTGCTCAGCCTCAGATGCATCCTCAATTACTTACTGACAAACAATGCTTACAGGCTCCACCTCAAGACCAATAGTTTGTAACTTTGAACCAGTTGCCTCAAAACGCAGTCAATCTTGAAATTTCATCTTCATATAAGATAACATCTTTATTGAAAATTGGTTTTGATACTCCTTGAGCCTTATACCACAATCTATAGCCTTTTGTACCTTCGAGGTAGCTAATAAAGATACATTTCAATGCTCTAGGCTTTAACTTCCTGTCATTCACATGTGCATATGCTATGCAGCCAAACACTCTCAAGTTGTTATAGCTTGCTGGTCTACCACACTACATTTCCTCCAGTGTTTTGCAATCAATAGCTATAGAAAGACTTCTATTTACTAAACAAGTTGCAGTACTCACAGCTTCTGCCTAAAACTCTTTTTTCAGTCATATATTAGAAATCATGCACCTAACTCTTCCTACCAAAGTCCTATTCATTCTCTTAGATAAGCCATTTTGTAAGGGGTATGCCTAACTGTTTTATGCCTCACAATTTCATGGTCTTTACAATAAGAATTCAACTCATGACTACAAAACTCAAGCCTATTATCTATCCTAAGTTTCTTTAGCTTTTTACTAGTCCTAGTTTCTACAAACTTTTTCCATAGTCTAAACTTTTCAAAAGCTTCATTCTTATGTTTCAACAAGTAAATCCACTTGTTCCTAGAATAATCATCAATTAAGGACAAGAAATACTTATTACCACCATGCGAAGGGCTAGCTAGCTGGACCCCAGAGATCTAAATGCACATAATCAAGAGTACCTTTTGTAGTACGAACACTAGTTGAGAAACGTAGTTGACATTACTTTCCAAAGACACAGTGCTCGCAAAACTTAAGCTTACCCACTTGATCACCACACAACAACCCTTGACTGCTCAGCTATTTCAAACCTCTCTCACTGACATGACCAAGCCTTTCATGTTAAAGCTTGGTTTCATCCCTATCAGATGCCTTTTCGACTGTTAGTTCACTAGTTAAGACCTCTCCTTGTAACACATATAAACCATTATGAATCTTCACTTTCATGACAACTAGTGCTCCCTTTGTCACATGCAACATTTTAGATGATGCCTTGTACTCATAACCCGTTTTATCTAAGGTGCCAAAGGAAATCAAGTTCCTTTTTATCCTAAGAATATGCCTCACTGCTTTTAAGATTCTGACAGACCTATCAAACATCTCAAATCTAATACCACTAATTCTTACCACATCATAAGCTACATTATTCCCTATTACAATTTTTTCCCTATCAATAGACTGATAAGAAGCAAAAAATTCTTTATTAGGACGCATATAGAATGTGCAGCTTGAATTAAGAATCCATTCACCATCACATCTTATGTTTGACATTGTCAAAACCTGTACACCTTCATAGTCAGATGTTAATGCCATGGCTGCATCACCATCCTCAACTCTCTTCTCTTTTTTGCTTTTTTAATCAGGACAGTCACTTTTGAAGTGACCCTCCTTCTTATAGTTATAGCATCTCTTCACTTGTTTGTATTTCGACTTCGATCTCGACTTGCCATTGCCCTTTTGCTTTCTCTTCTTAGATTTACCTCTCGCTGTCAAACCCTCTTTATTATTTTCATTTTTTCTCTCAATCCTAATCTCAAGCTTCCTAGATCTCGGAGCCCTAACTACATCATCTAGATCAAGACTATCTCTTTCATGTTTAATAACAGATTTAACCTCCCTGAAATTATCTGGTAGAGAGTTCATGAGTATAATTGCTTGATTTTTATTACTAATCTTCTCATCAGCATTAGCAAGGTCAACCGTAATCTTTTTAAAGTTATTAAGATTATCTTCTAGTGTCTTAAATGGGTCTATATTGAATTCAAACAGTTGCTCTTTAAGATAAATCTTATTAGACAAAAATTTAGTGAAATACAAAGATTTATGTTTTAGCCAAAACTTTGCTGCTGTATCCTCTTCATCGATTTGTCGCAGAACATTATCTTCCAAGTAGAGTATGAGAGTGCTATAGACTATCTCTATGATCTCATTTTTCTCTTACTCAGACAGAACTTTTTTTAGGGCAGTTTTCCTTCAAGAGCCTTTGCACACTTTGACTGCATAACAATTGCCTTCATCTTCTTCTTCCAAAGATCGATTCACCCTTGCCATCAAACTTCTCTATTTCAAAGTTTGTTCCAACCATTTCTTCTCACTTGAAAATTTTCAAGAACAAGTTGTATGTAGAAATAAACCAAAACCAAAGCTCCAATGCCAGATTGTTGTGAAACCAAGGATCTTGCCAACTAATTTCACCCAAGAATCAAGCAATAACAAAACAAAATAGAGATATCAATCAAGACAAGCAACCAGACAAGCAATAATAAACACAAGAGAAAGATACTAAGATTTAAGTGATTCAGTTCAAGGAGAACCTATATCCACTGAGAAGGCAGCAAAAAAGTTTCACTATGAAAGAAAAACATATTATAAGGTGTTACAATACTCCCTTGCACTAAGAACTGTAACATCCTAAATTTCTAGTGTACATGGCATGGTGTATAATAAATACATATGTAGTAATATGTATAAATGTATATGTGATGTATATGAATTATAGTGTAATAAATGAAAGAATGGTGGACTTAATTGAAAGAATGAGAAGAGGGAGGGCTAATATGAAAATCTTGTTTACTATATAAATAAGAGGAATTTTAGAATTCCATCAATTTGGCCTCTTAGGTCACGATCCAGCCCTTATTTTCTCTCCATTTTTCTTGACAAAAACCACCAAATCATCAACAATTCAAGGCAAGGAAGTAAGGAAGGAGGAAGAAGGAAGAAGAAAGAGGTGAGAATCAATTTTCTAATTAGTATACCTTGTGCTATAGTCTATTTGTGCAAAAATTTCCTTGGGTTGTGATGTGGATATGAGAATCACTGCCATGTATGCTTGGAATTTGTGTGGAACCATGATTTAGGATGAGAATTGAAGGAGATTAAGTGTGAAAATGATAGATTAATTCAAATACTGCAGTGTTTTTATACTAAACAATATCTATTTCGAAAATTCCTAAAATTTGAAGAAATATTTTCTGGTTCTGAAAATTTTACTGATGAAAATAGACATACCCAGAAGTGTACAGAAATTGAAATCACTTAAAAATTCAAAGTGTGTGAATTATGGTGAATTTATGAACTTCTGGGCGGGGATCTCACATTTCCCCTATTTTGGAACAGAGCAGGGGAAAACGAAATTAGTTGAAGGTCCAAATCTTCATAGAATTATCTGACTTTTGGTATGCAAATCCTTTTATGTGTCATATATGAGACTGTAAATTTTCACTGAGATTGAAGGTCTGTGTGAATTGTTATAGATTTTTTAAAGTTGGCTTGTTAAAACTGAAATTTTTAGTTTCCAAAACAGGGCAGTTAGAAATAAATAGATTTGAATGGGTTAAACACCTTGAAAAGCCCTCATTTTTGGTATGGGGGTATATAAATATGTTATATACTAGTATGTAAATTTTTGTAGCCATTTGAGTAGAATTGAAATTCCTACAAATTTTTAAGTTGATATTACTCAGTGAAGTCAATGCAGTGGCAGGATGGTTGAGGTAATGAATTTGATTATTTTGAGTGACCTAATGACCCCAATTTGCTCTAAAAATTTTAATGAGACATGAGGTATGTGTCTAAAAGATGTCTACCAAATTGTGTGAATTTTGAAAGTAGACAAGTGTTGTGGTAAATTGTTTGTCAAAGTAAGTATATAAATAGAGCCAAAAAGGGGAAATGTTTTACAATTGTATGGTGACCTAAAAAGAGATTTTTGTTTTATTTTTAGGTCAATCAAAAGCATTGAAAAGCAGCCATACAAAGTAAGTAAGCTAACTAATCTGAGGCCATAATAAATTGTGTACTGTATGTATGAAATTTTATGGACTGTAATACTATTAAATGCTAGCAACTTGATGCTTGAATGTGAAATATTGTGATTGTTTTGGAAGCCTAATATAGAGCTTCTTTTATGTGACTGATTGTGAATGATGAAACGTGATCGGCATGCCCAGACCTAGGAAGTTTAGCTCTCATGGCTTGAGGGGAGGTGTGGACCATGTGTTTCTCTAGATGAGATTCGGTAGCATGGGCCCGGTATCACCCGGATTGTCAGACTAGCCTCGAGCTATTTCAAGTGTAGGCATCTAAATGTATTTGTACTGTTCTGTACTGTTTCATGGCTTGAGGGGAGGTCTGGACCATGTGTTTCTCTAGATGAGATTCGGTAGCATGGGCCCGGTATCACCCGGATTGTCAGACTAGCCTTGAGCATTCCGTACTCCCATGGCTTGAGGGGAGGTCTGGACCATGTGTTTCTCTAGACGAGATTCGGTAGCATGGGCCCGGTATCACCCGGATTGTCAGACTAGCCTTGAGCTATTATATGGGAACTGACTGTGAAATGAAAAGTCCTACCTTGATTAGAGAGCCTTTTCCCCTAGGTGACTGTAATTGATACTGTGAAAGCTTCCTCATTATATGATTGTGATTGGACATAAAAAAACGATGAGTAGAGAAATGTGAACTCACTTATGTGAGGCTGAATCTGTTAGCCCTAAGGCTATATGATAATTTTGATGATAACAATACACATTGATTCATTGAGATTTACTAATATATTTATTTATGTGCAAGAATAAGATTATTAAAATAATTATAAAATCAAGAAGGGGCTTATTAAAATGAAGTGTTGAAGCTAAGGAGAAGACTACATGTTAAAGGCACCAAAGTTTAAGTACAAGGTTTGATTCAAGGAATGTGACACATGAGCAATGTTTAATCAATTGGTCATATATTTCTCTAAAAATGCCCAAATTACGTGATTCTTGAGCCTTTGGAAAGCTTACCCAATTTATAACATTTCATATGTTTTAAAGAAATTCAAATTTTAAGTGTAAGATCGTCCAAATTATCATGCAAGTTGAAAGACAAATGGAAGCAGCTGACATGAGCACCGAATACTCTTTTGGACATATCTTGAGCTAGAAAAATCAAAATGACTTGATTCTTGTGGCATTAGAAAGATGACTTAATGGGGAACATTTCATATGTTTTGAAGAAATTCAAATTTCAAATGGAAGGCCGACATAATTGACATGCAATTCGGTGGACTGACACAGAGAAGAAAAATCAACTCACATGAGCACCGAATGGTGTTTTGGCCATATCCTAAGATAGAGATATCCAAATTGCTTTGATTCTTAATGTTTTGGAAAGCTTATTCAAATATGAGATCTTTTATGTTTTGAAGAAATTCAAATTTCAAATGGAAGGCTGACAGAATTATCATTCAAGTTGGTGACAGACACATGGAAGAAAAATCAAGTCACATGAGCACCGAATGGTGTTTTGGCCATATCTTGAGCTACAGATATCCAAATGACTTGGTTCTTGATGCGTTGGAAAGCTTATTCAAATGTACAGATCTTTTATGTTTTGCAGATTTTCAAATTTCAAACGGAACATTGACAAAAATGGCAGACAAGATTACGGTTTTTATGGTGGGCAGAAAATTTGGAGTTGGTGTCTTCACTTGATTAAGTTCATCTCATTTGCCTATAAAAGGAGCCATTCTCCCATGCATTCAAGAAGGGCAAGAGAAGCATTTTATCAAGCAAAAAGCAAGAGAAATATCAAGTCTAGAGAGCTTTTATATTCTTTATCTACTCTTTGAAGAGAGTTATACTTTTGTTGTAAAAATTATCTTTGTTCTTGTATTGTGGTGAGAGTGAGATATTATTGTAAAGGATAATAGTTATCCTTGAGAGAACTCTTGTTGTGTGTTATCAAGAGTTGAAGGAAGTTGCCTTGGTGAGGTTGTTCATCAAGAAGAACTCTTGGTGTGGTGTTATCAAGGGTTGAAGGAAGTTTCCTTGGTGAGGTTGTTCATCAAGAAGAACTCTTGGTGTGGTGTTATCAAGGGTTGAAGGAAGTTGCCTTGGTGAGGTTGTTCTTCAAGAAGAACTCTTGGTGTGGTGTTATCAAGAGTTGAAAGAAAAAGTCTTGGTGAGGTTGTTCATCAAGCAAGTTGTAAAGATTTCTACAACTTAGTGGAAAGCTTAGCTCGTGGAGCTAGGAGCCCGTGGACGTATGCAAGGTTTGCCGAACCACGTAAATTGAGTTTGCACTCTCTCTATCCCTTTCCTCTTTACATTTACTTGCACTTGTGATTGTTCATTATTATTAATCTTTTGATTGCATCTTTGATAAATTCTAATTTCATCTTCTTCACCTTTATTCTCAAAGAAAGAGTGAACTAATTTTGATCTTTCAAAAAAAAGTTTTCTAAATCAGTTTTGATAAATAAAAACCCAATTCACCCCCCCTCTTGGGTTGCCATACCTGAGTCAACAAGTGGTATCAGAGCAAGGTTGCTCATTTTTTTTTAAATCTTAATCGATTTTTGAGCTATGGCAACTTTTAATTCAACTTCATATGTTGAGGGATTTTCTATCTCTAGACCTCCATTTTTTAATGGAAGTAATTACTCTTATTGGAAAACTAGAATGAGTATTTTCTTGAAATCTTTTGATTATGATTTGTGGTCTATTGTTTTGGAAGGACCTTTTGTTCCTACCAAATTGAAAATGGGGAATGCATGCTTAAAGAACCTAAAGAATTTAGTGAAGATGATAAAAAGAAATTGAGTTTGAATGCTAAAGCTATGAATGTGTTGTATTGTGCTCTAGATAGAAATGATTTTAATAGAATATCTACTTGTTCTACGGCACAAGAAATATGGCACACACTTGAAGTAACTCATGAAGGAACTAGTCAAGTTAAAGAATCTAAAATTAGTATGCTAGTTCATATTTATGAGCTTTTTAAGATGAAATCGGATGAATCAATTTCTGAAATGTTTACTAGATTTACGAAAATTATTAAAAGTTTGAAATCTCTCGGTAAATCTTATTCTAATGTTGAAATGGTGAGAAAGATTCTTAGGTGTCTACCAAAATCTTGGGAGCCAACGGTGACGGCAATTCAAGAAGCAAAGGACCTCACCAAACTACCATTAGAAGAACTTATGGGTTCTCTCATGACTTATGAAATCACCTTGAAGAAGAATGAAGAAGAAGATTACAAAATGGCAAACATGTGCTTCATGGCTTTAAGAGAAAATGAGATAAGTATTCTAAACCGTGATCCTAAGCTTTCATATGATGAATTACTTGAAGCATTTCAAAATTTACATGTGCAAGTTGATAAACAAAAATCAAAAATCAATGCTTTCAAAAAGAAGTCAAAAATCATGTTATCTCAATTAGAAGAGTTGGTGGAAATAAATGAAGCTTTAGAAAATTAAAATGAAATTTTAAAGCAAAAAGATTTTGAAAGTTTGGAAAGTCAAATACATTTTTTAAAAACTGAAAATGAGATTTTAAAACAAAAGGATTTTGATAAATTAGAGAAAGAAAATATTATTTTGAAAAAGGAAAATAATGACTTAAGAAATATTATTGATAGTTTTACAAAAAAGCACAAAAAATTTGAATTCTATGTTACAAAACCAAAGGTGTGTTTTTGATTAAAGAGGTTTAGGATATAAAACTCATAAAAATCAAAAGTATTTTAAAAATTATTTTGCTCATGCATCTTCTAGGAATAATTCTAATCATTCATGTACTTATTGTGGAAGAAAAGGACACAAAGTGCATTCTTGCTATATTAAGAGAAATCCTAATTTGAAACAAATATGGGTTCCAAAAGTACCATAACTAACCCCCAAGGACCCAAGAACTTTTGGGTACCAAAAAGTTACTCCTTGAATGTTGATTGTAGAGACAAAGGAGTGGCAAACACAAGTGGTACTTAGATAGTGGATTCTCAAGGCATATGACCGGAGATGCCTCCAAGTTCTCAAGATTAATCATCAAGAAAGGAGGATATGTGACCTTCGGTGATAATGCCAAAGGAAGGGTAATCGAACATGGTGATATTGGTAACCCTTCTTCACTTATTATTGAAAATATTTTTGTTAATGGTTTGAAACATGATTTGATTAGCCTTAGTTAATTGTGTGATAAGGGATATTTTGTTACTTTTGAGCTTAATAGATGTGTGATTAAGGATGTTAGTAACAATAAGACATTATTTGTTGGTAATAGATGTGGTAATATTAATACAAATGATATTGATGTTAATGATCATGTAGAAAATTGTTTCATTGTTAATCATGATGCTTGGTTATGGCATAGAAGGTTAGGTCATCCTAGCATGGACACAATTTAAAAAATTTTCTAAAAATGATTTAGTTGATGGTCTTCCAAAAATAAAATTTGAAAAGGATAAGATTTGTGATGCTTGTCAATTTAGAAAACAAGTGAGAAATTCTTTTAAACAAAAGAAATTTATTTCAACAAATAAACCTCTACAATTACTTCATTTGGATTTATTTGGACCATCAAGAACTCAAAGCCTTGGTGGAAAGTATTATGTTTTTGTTATTGTGGATGATTATTCAAGATTCACTTGGGTACTATTCTTGAAAACTAAAAATAAGGCCATACAAGCTTTTTCAAAATTTACAAAAAGAGTTCAAATCAAAAAGGGTATTCTATTGTGTCCATTAGGAGTGATCATGGTGGTGAAGTAGACAATGTTGCATTTGAAAATCTTTGTGATGAAAATGGTTTTGAACATAATTTTTCCGCACCTAGAACTCCACAACAAAATGGTGTTGTTGAAAGGAAAAATAGGACTATCCAAGAAATGGCTAGGACCATGTTACTAGAAAATAATTTGCCAAAATATTTTTGGGCCGAAGCCGTTAATACCGCATGCTTTTTAATCAATAGAGTCCATGTTAGAGCTTTAATAAAGAAAACTCCTTATGAACTTTGGAAAGGAAGAAAACCCAACATTGGATTTTTTAAAGTTTTTGGATTTAAATGTTTTATTTTAAATACTAAGGATAACCTTGGAAAATTTGATGCAAAAGCCGATGTTGGAATTTTTGTGGGCTACTCCAACCATATTAAAGCATATAGAGTTTTTAACAAAAAGACTCTTACTATTGAAGAATCTATGCATGTTGAATTTGATGAAACTAATGTAATTTCTTCAAAGAATTTAGATGATGATATTGTTGAGGTAGAAAGGCAAATCAAGGAATCAAGGCTTGATGAAAAGAGTCAAGATGAATTACAACTTCAACAAGAAAAGCCTGAGGAAGTAAATGATTCTTCCCAAGAATTACCAAAGGAATGGAGGTATGCAAAAGCTCATCCTAAAGATCTTATTATTGGTGAACCATCATAAGGTATGAAAACTAGATCTTCTTTTAAGAACTTTTGTAATCATTTTGCTTTTGTCTCTCAATTTGAACCAAAATCTTTTAAAGAAGCCGAAATGACGAAAGTTGGATTTTAGCTATGCAAGAAGAATTGAATCAATTTGAGAGAAATCAAGTTTGGGAATTAGTCCCTAGACCCAAAAATCATTCTATTATAGGCACCAAATGGATTTTTTAGAAATAAAGTAGATGAAAATGGCACCATTATTAGAAACAAAGCTAGACTTGTTGCTCAAGGATACAATAAAAAAGAAGGTATTGATTATGAGGAAACCTTTGCACC
>SNVD02004055.1:0-19419 GCA_013180625.2 Boswellia sacra
AAATAGGCCTCAAAGATTGTACTTAATTATAACCCAAGGAAAACTTCAAAATATGCACTTGATCAAGAATTTTATCTCAAAGATTAGTTTCGCTTCACTTCAATTCCTCAAGTGTGTGTGTGTAGAGCCATTCTCACCTAATCACTTGTAACCCGGATGAGTTTTATGCATAAAAATGAATCATATTTAATATTGAAGATGTGTGTATAAATGAACTCCATAGGCCCTGTCTCTTATACACATCTAGATGTGTATAAGAGACAGCACTAATGTAGACATGCACAACACCAAGGATCAAGTAGGACTTTATTAAGCTTGTAACGTTTGGCTTGAGTGAAGGTATGATAAAGTATAATAATTTGGCTCAAATCACCCACAAACACATAAATCATTCAAGATTATGTAGAGCTCAACCCTATAACACAACTTTATTTCAATTCATTAGGTTACTCCCCCAAACTTAGTTGGAACACTCAATCTTCTTTTTTTCTTTTTAGAAAACAAAAGAAACTACACCCCCACACTTTGTTGTTTCATTCTTTTTAAGAACACCCAAGGGAATAGATATCTTTTTCTTCTTTTTTTTTTTTAACTGCAATTCCCCTCCCCCACACTTAAACAACACATTGTCCTCAATGTTTAAGTACGTGAAAGATAAGTACAGATTGTTTTTTTCTTTTTCTTTTTTTTACAAACATAATAAAACTCACTTGCATTGCTCATGGCACAATCCAACCTCCTCTAACTTCTCAAAACCAAAACATAATTCAAAATGTCATCGTGAATGATCTATATGCTCATAGGTAAGGGACAAACTGTTTGGAAAAAAAATTCATTTGAGGTTAGGAAATCTTTTTAGTGAGTTAACAAAAAAAAGGCTTACAAAGGGCTCAAAGGGGTAACTATGGATCAATTTCAATCAAGGTTGGCTATTAAGGCTCAAACGGTCCAAAGATGGCCTAAATCATTTCCCCAATGTTGCACAGTCTAGGATTTCGCCTCAAGTGACCATCAAACAAGTTCTAGAATTCATTGAAATCTGGAGAAACACTTAAATTACATAAACTTTCTCTAATTAAACAAATAACTCAGTGATAATGGCTCGGTGCTCAATTTTGTGCAAGGAATCAAAGGTAAAGCAAAAACTAATTAACATTTCAAGCACAAAGATCCATGCATCATTTATCATTTTCCAAGAGTTATTCTTAATTCAATCATTATCTTATCATTGACCCACACAATGCAAGAAAAGAGGTACGTGGCGTTGTTACACCTGAGTCAAGATTGTATATTTCAACAATCCTTAGGACCAGTAGCCCGCAGACTTAAGGTTTCCAACCTATATACCTTTATTATTAAAGAACAAAACAAGAAACAAGACACTTCAAACAACATGAAATAAACAAACTACAGATTTATTGAGAGAGAATGCGTTTCAAGAGTTAAGAAAACCCCATATTCTGCCATTCTCAGGTTTTTTCACAATGTTTTTTTTTTTTTGAATCGAAACTGATAAAGATAAAAACACATAACAACTCTAAATTACGCAAAACTAAACTCACTCATAAAATAACAAAGTTCAACCAGTCAGCAAACAAAAACAAGTTAGTTAGAATGGGTCTAAAAAGTTTAGAAGTTAGCCTCCTTATTCAGCCAATATGGATTGAAGAGATCCAGAATGCGTTTCAAGAGAAATTGAACTTTTTAAGCCACCACTCTAAAAACCGAGATTAGAAAATATTACCTGGGACGAAAGAAATAACCTGAAAAAGCTCAAAAGAAACGACATGAAAAATCTCAAATAGACACACTAAAAAGAAAAGCAAACAAAAACGAAGCAAACCAGCAAATAGAGATTACAGATGGAGGGTTAAATCCAGTTGACGCTTTTTGTTGCCTTCTCCAAACCAATTTATCCGAGCCGTTGTTGGATCAAGCGAATAGACGAATTCTTGGAGTTTATCAATTAACTCCCCTGCAGTTGAAGCTGTAACCAGGATTTGCCTCGCTGATTGTGAGATGAAGTTTTTTTCTACTGCTTGATCAAGAAAAGACAACAAACCATCCAAAAAATTATTGACATTTAACAAACCAATGGGTTTCCGATGGATGTTTAGCTGTGGCCAAGAGGTGATTTGAAATATCTCCTCTAATGTACCATAACCACCGGGCAAAGCTATAAATGCATCAGATTTAATGACCATATGTGCAATACGCTCATGCATGCTAGAGACCTGTAACTCTTCCCCCATTGTGTTGCCTATGATATATCGCACAGCTAATGGTTTAGGGATAATACCGAGAACTTTACTTCCTCCCAAGGATGCAGCTGTCGACACACACCCCATTAACCCAAGACTACCCCCTCCATAAATCAAATGAATACCCATCGCAGCTAATGTCCTACCAAGATCAAGAGCTGCTGTTGTAAACTCTCCATCTTTACCAAATTGCGATCCACAAAATACGCATATATTTTGGAATCGCCGAATTGGTGTTTTCTCCATTTCTAAAGTGCTCTAAACTTGTGCAAGACAATGATGTACGTTAGGTATTATGCGATTCAAGTGCAAGACAGATTATAAAATGACATTTGAGAATATGCAAAATGGATATATACACACGTAAAACTCTCAAATTTGACACATGGGGACATACTTTCGGTGGGGGTTGCTCGATGCAGATTTATCGCCCCAAAATTTGAAAAAATGAGATATGCTTTCGGCGAGGTTTGACAAAACTTACACACTTGTCTCCCACGTGAAGCATGGAAAATGGACATATACTTTCGGCGGGGTTTGACAAAACCGCCACAATTATCTCCCACGTGAAGCATGAAAAGTAGAGATATACTTTCGGTGGAGGTTGACAAAACCTCCACACTTGTCTCCCACGTGTACTTATGCCATAAGGTAGTCATATGGTTTGTCAAAAAGAAAACTTGAAATTAAAATAAATGAAATCAACAAACAACAACAACACAAAAACAACATTGATAATCAGATCAAACGAAACAAGAAAAAAAATTCTACAACAACAACACACATTCAAATATACCAGTAGTTGTGATTGTGGCTCACATCTTCCTCTGGTTTTACGTCCAATAACGGCTGAAACGCCTTCTATGAGTCGGGGATTTGCTTCCCATCCAGTTTTCTTATAAACTGGCAAACAGGGTCATTTTTTGTCAGAGTCCCTAGACTATAACACTGCAATTCATCACGAAATTGTGTCCATAAATTAAGTAATTCACGCTGAACCAGTCCACAAGAATGTGACTCGAGAGTTAACAAAACATTATCCAGCGACTCATTACTCAAACCATTCTTAATAAATGAAAGTTTATCTTCTCTATTCCTGGACGCAAAACCTAATGAACGACAAGTCTGGTTACAATTCCATCTAGCACTTTTATAACATACTTGTAACCTTTTCGCTCTTCGCCTCTTGGCGTAGTAGCTCTTTCCTAGACCAGGCATGTATTTTGCTAGATTAATATCAGGCTCACCGGACAATCTTACCTTTGCTTCGATAAGCTATCGGATCTCTGCAGGCACATTTAGGAGCATCAATGCCCAAAGTCTAGTCATTCGCACTTTATAAATTTTATACACAGCATTTTGAGGAAGTGAAGGGAAATATTTACGAAGGTTTGACACAAAGATATCGGCATCCATTGAAGAGGAGAAAAGGAGAGCTATTACCGATAATGTGATTGAGTTTGTTTTTCTCCAAGATATGCACATTTCAAACCTTCGAGCAATGACTTCAGCTCCCGCTTGAATGTTTCCTCAAGCTGTTGTACAAATGAATTCGAAGTACGGAATAATCAAATTAAACAAAAGGAAGGAAAAGAAAAGAGCAGAAATGAAACTGAAGACACATAAAAGAGATAACAACACAATAGCAAACAAAAGTCAACAACAAGTAAAAAAAATATAAAAACAAATAAGACAGATGGCAAAGAGAGATAAAACCTGATCAATTTGATGGCCTATGAAAGGAATCTCCTCGAGACGCAAAAATCGATCATTATTACCTCATTTTATTTTTCTTTTCTTCTTTTTTTTATTTTTCAAAAACATTGGGTTGCCTCCCAATAAGCGCTTGGTTTAACGTCCTCAGCCCGACTTTGGTTCCATCATGGCATGGTCCAATCTCCGCTATGCTTCTCTAGTGGGCTTGGATCCTTTTTCCAACAAGAATTGGTGCATGCATATGGCTGGGCCTTGGATGTTAGCAATCGTCCACTTAATAGTTGTTTTGTGATCTCTAAGTACTTGGACGAGTTTCGATTCTTGTATTGGTGCAAGGCCCATTTCTATTGTAACTGGCAAAGGATCTTTGTCACCCAAAAACACATGCCTCAAATAATCTGGAAGTAGCTTAAGCTCCAAGGTATTGACTTTCATCACAGAAGTAAGAAGTTTCTCATTAGATAAAGGCAATTCAATGTACGAAACATCATACCTGATTGTGATTATAGCTTTAGTCTCATCTAAGCATGCCATAGCTTCCTCCATTTCTTTGGACACTTGTATCAATCTTCTTGGTTCTTTGGAATTTTCTGTCTCTATGTGCTCACTAATGGCTACATCCAATCCATTCTTGCGAGTTAACTCAAAACATTATTGTGGCAAAGAATCAATAACGTCAACTACAAAAACAGAATGTAAGTCACTAGGGTACCTCATTGCCTCAAAAATATTGAAACGGATAACCTTGCCATCAAACTCTATGGTGAGAGTGCCATCATGAACATCAATCTTGATTCTAGCAGTTTTCGAGAATGGTCTCCCTAAAAGAATCGGTGTTAGATTAGGAGATGTCTCATCCTCTATTTTAAGAACATAGAAGTCTGTTGGGAAAACCAATTTATTAACCTGAACAAGCACATCTTCCACAACTCTTTTGGGATATGCATTAAAGTGATCAGCAAACTGAATGGTAATACCAGTTTTCGCAAAAGGTCCAATATTTAAAGAAGCATAAATAAATGGCATGACATTAATAGATGCTCCTAAATCTAACATAGCTCTTTCAAACTTGGTTTTACCAATGGTGCATGGAATGATGAACGTACTTGGATCTTTGCATTTCGGAGGAATTTTTCTTTGTAGAACAGCTGAAACATTTTCCCCCACACTTACTTTCTCATTCCCTTTTAAATTTCTCTTGTTGGTGCATAACTCCTTGAGACGTTTTGTATAACGAGGTACTTGCTCGATAGAATGCAGAAGTGGTATATCTACCTCGATTTTGTAAAAAGTTTCCAAGATTTTCTGTTCTTGTTCCTCCCTCTTCGATTTTGCAAATCTACTAAGAAAAAGTGGAGGAGTAACATATGAAGGAATGCGAGTTATAGGATTTACCTGATAAGTCAATGTCTTGTTCATGGTGGATGTGGTGTCATCTCCTTCATCAGTTTGTGATTTTCCTAGTAAGACATCTAATTGCTCTCCACTTCGCAAAGTTATTGCACTAGCAGTCTCGCTTGGATTGATCACCGTTTGAGAAGATAATTTTTCTGAGCATTGGCCCTCGAATTTGCTCATGCTAGTAGCCAATTGTCCCATTTGATTTGCGAGGTTTTGTATACTTGCCCCAGTTTCCTGCTGGAATTGCATTGTGTTAGTGGCAAGTGCATTAACAATATCCTGGAGAGACATACCTGAATTTTGTGAAACTGGTTGCGGTGCTAGATGTGGCATTAGTGGTGGTTGCATTTGAAATGGTTGCTGCACTCTAGGTTGATTGAAACCTTGTGGCCGATTTGGTATGGCATTTGGGGCGATTGGTTGATGATTCCAGTAACTAAAATTAGGGTGATCTTCCCATCTGGCATTGTAAGTGTTAGAGAAGGGATCATACCATTGCCTTGATTGTCTTGGAAATCCACCCATGGCATTGGCTCGTTCCATATATTCTTCTTGTAAAGTTGGATACATGTCGATTGGATGCTCCATGGTAGAATATATCCCACATGCATAAGATTTTTGCATACCTCCTACAGCCATGTTTTTCACAAGAGAAGTTAGCTCAGAAAGTTGTTTTTCAATGTTCTGAGTGCTTACCTAATTTACACTCCAATGTAATTTTGGCTCAAATCGGCTATTGAATTGTTGGAAGTTTACTGCCATGTCACCTAAACACAAATAATCAGAAATGAAAAACAAACAAAAATAGGAATTAACAATAAAAACAAAACAACAAATCGATTAGAAAATCAATCCCCGGCAACGGCGCCAAAAACTTGGTGCGTTCGAAACAAGCAAGTATACTAGTCGCACAAGTAATAAAGTGATGAGTAAGATATCGTTCCCACGAGGATTGATTCTAATTGAAATTGTTATTCGAAAGCAACAATAAACTAAATGAGGGGGGTTTTGTTGATTGATTAACTAGATGAAATATTAATGCAAATAAAGAATAACACTATGCAAACTTAATTGAAGTGAGAATTAATCAATGACAGAAATTTGGCTAAGGGATCATTCTCTACCACAGGATATGGATTTGCAAATAAATCATAGAATTGTCATCCAATTACACCATTGAAATTATCAACCGTAGATAACAACAAGCTCTGTTATCCCAATCTTTCTTACTTTGTTGTTAAATAAAACAGGCTCTTTATTTAATCTCTATCCATTAAACAACCTAGAACAAGCTCTCTAAATTTAATTCAATGGATGCATTACGATAAGAAAGATAGGTTGATCTAAGCAATAAACACACAAGCTCGGATTATTTAACTTAGGTTGTATTCTCCAATTGCAATCTCTGATCACAAATTTGCTACTAAGGATTAGAAATTCAAGACAATTACGGATCAAGATTTCTACTCTAGCAATAGACAACAACCAGATTATATTCAGTTGGCCATTCCAAATACAATCAGTAAGCAATCATAAGCATTAGATGTGGGAAAATACAAGCAACTTCAATTAGAGAATTGGATAACAATTTCTTACACAATCAACTCATAAAAACCATATCAAGGGCTTTGAAATCACCCTCAACCAATTCAGATTCAGTTACACATGTTTAAAACGTCATAACATACACATACAACTACATAAAAATTCAGCAGATGAAGGGCATGAGTGCACGTGCAAATCTGATGATAAATCTCCCTATGATTTTGTAGTTCTTCCTCTTTCCAAGCTCAAATCTCACTTCACGAAAATGAATGAATAAATCCAAGAGATGCAGGCTCCTCATAACACGTTCTCACCCCTCCTCCAGTTATCAAAATAAACCTATAGAAAATAATATGTTTCTATACTCTGCTTATAGCAAGCCTGCTATAGTTGTCCCGTATTATATATGCTACAGTGATTTGTGGAATTACATTTCTACACTTCTCACACTGTATTTGATATAACTTTCGGTACACTGAATGGATTTATGAACCGTAAATTTCTCTAGAAAGTAGACTTCGAGAGCTTTCGAACAGTATATAACATGTTATCCGGTTCATTGTATATCAATACAATTAAATTCCAGAAGATGGTTGACTAGCAGAGGTGAAAATGAGGGGTTTTACTTCACTTTGGTGCAAGTTCCTCCAAAAATCCTACAAACATCAAAACCACACAAAAACATAAAAATACCAAGGATTATAACAAAGAAACATAGATGAATTGATATGAAAATGATACATAAATAGACACCTATCAGCAGTATAAGTGACCAACAAGAGCATCAAGAAGATGTTGGCCAAGACGGTGTAGACATAAAAGGATTAGGCAGAAAAGCTATTATTCGTGTTATGGGGATATAGAAAAACACCTAAAAATTTGACAGGCATGACACCCCTCTCGTTGGTGTATGGTTCAGAAGTGATCCTACCAATTGAGATATAAATGATATTATCGACGATTCTGATGGCAGAAAAAGTTCTGGCAAGTGTCTATTTATATATCATTTTCATATCAATTCGTCCATGTTTCTTTGCTATATTCCTTGGTATTTTTATGTTCTTGTGTGGTTTTGATGTTTGTAGGAGTTTTGGAGCAACTTGCACAAAAATGGAGTAAAACCCTTCATTTTCACCCCTGCTAGTCAACCATCTTCTCGGATTTAATTGTATTGATATACAATGAACCCGATGACATATCATATACCGTTGAAAAGCTCTCGAAGTCTACTTTTTGGAGAAATTTACGGTTTATGAATCCATTCTGTGTACCGAAAGTTGTAATCAAAACAGTGTAAGAAGTGTAGAAATGTAATTCCACACATCACTGTATGTCATGTGCTATTAACATACGGGGCAACATATGTACAAGTTACTGTGTAAACAGAGTATTTTAAAACACATTTTCAGGGTTTATTTTGATAACGTGAGAGGGAAACGTGGGGAGGAGGCTGCATTTCTGATTTCGAAAAAATTCTCATCCTTGGGTTCTTGAAGGATCAAGAGATTATTGACTAGAGGAGGAACGTACAATTCCAAGAAGATTCATCTACAAAGAAATTTATTCAACAGAATTTGCTAAGTGGTTTCTATTCTCCTCTTCAATTCTGGCAATTTCTCTGTATTGTATTTGTTATTTCTGATTGTATATGGTCACTAAATCTGCAATATGATTTGAAGGGTTATTTCAAGCTTTGATGATTGGAGTTTTGTGTAAGTTGATTGTGTAAGGAATTGTTATCCAATTCTCTAATTGAAGTTGCTTGTATTCTCCCATATTTAATGCTTATGATTGCTTACTGATTTGTATTTGGAATGGCCAACTGAATATAATCTGTTGTTGTCTATTGCTAGATTAGAAATCTTGATCCGTAATTGTCATGAATTTCCAATCATTAGTAGCAAAATTGTGATCAGAGATTGCAATTGGACAATACAACCTAGGTTAAATAATCCGAACTTGTGTGATTATTGCTTAGATCAACCTATCTTTCTCATCGTAATGCTTCTATTGAATTAAACTTAGAGAGCTTGTTCTAGGTTGTTTAATGGATAGAGATTAAATAAAGAGCTTGTTTTATTCACAACAAAGTAAGCGAACGATTGCTATAACAAGTGCGTTGTTGTTATCTAAACGGTTGCTAACTTCAATGCTGGAATTTTCGGGATAACAGAGCTTGTTGTCTCTCACATTGATCTTTTCACCGTGTACCTTTAACTTTGCTTTACTGGGTTTGCTTCATTTGCTTTCGTATTAAGTTTATTATCTGATCAACCAAACCCCCCTCATTTAGTTTATTATTGCTTTCGAATAACAAATTCAATTAGAATCAATCCTCGTGGGAACGATATCTTACTCATCACTTTATTACTTGTGCAACTAGTATACTTGCTATTTTCGAACGCATCAAGTTTTTGGCGCCGTTGCCGGGGATTGATTTTCTAATCGCTTTGTTATTTTGTTTTCATTGTTGATTCATATTTTCTTTGTTTTTCTTTTTTGATTGTTTGTGTTTAGACAACATGGCAGTAAACTTCTATCAATTCAGTAGCGGATTTGAGCCACATGTACATTGCGATTGTAAATGATGATATAAGCTACTCAGAAACATTTGAACAACAACTTTCTGCAGTAACTCTCTTGTGGAAAACGTGGCTGTGAGAGATATGTCAGACAATCTTATTGCATGTGGGTATAATTCTACATAGAGCATCTAAAATCGACCATGTATCCAATTTACAAGAGAATATTGGATGACGGCGCCTAATACCGAAATGGTGGATTCTACGGACAACCAAGGCAATTGTATGAATCCTTCGCTAATATTTCTCGTCCGGATGGGGAGATCCACCCTAATTTTTAATTACTGAATCATCAACGCAATCGCCCCAAATGCCATACCAAATCGGCCACAAGGTTTCAATCAACCTAGAGTGCAGCAACCATTTCAAATGCAAACACCACCAATGCCACAACCAGCACCACAACCAGCTCCAGAAAACTCAGGTATGTCACTCCAGGATATTGTTAATGCACTTGCCACTAACACAATGCAATTCCAACAGGAAACTGGGGCAAGTATCCAAAACCTGGCAAATCAAATGGGACAATTGGCCACTAGAATGAGCAAATTCGAGGGCCAAGGCTCAGAAGAATTATCTTGTCAAACGGTGATCAATCCAAGAGAGAATTCTTGTGCGATAACTTTGCAAATGGAGAGCAATTAGATGTCCTACCAAAGAAATCACAAACTGATGAAGGAGATGACACCACTTCCACCATGAACAAAACACTGACTTCTCAGTAAATCCTATAACCCCCATTCTTTCATATGTTTCTCCTCCACCTTTTCCTAGTAGATTTGTAAAATCGAAGAAGGAGGAACAAGAACAAAAAATCCTGGAAACTTTTCGCAAAATCGGGGTGAGTATACCACTTTTGGATGCTATCAAACAAGTACCCTCGTTATACAAAATGTTTCAATAGAGTTTATGCCCCAGCACAAGAAAAGTTAAAAGAATGCCGAAAGTAAGTATGGGGAAGATGTTTCACTGTATTGCATAAGGAAAATTTTCTCCACAGTGCAAAGCGTCACAGGTACGTTTCACACATCGCCCTATTCTATTATGCTCTTCTTTCATCTTGGCAACACCTTTGCGAACTCCCTTCGGTATTACCATTCAACTTGCTGATCATTTTAATGCATATCCCAAAAGAGTTGTGGAAGATATGCTTGTGCAGGTGAATCAATTGGTTTTCCCAGCAAACTTCTATGTCCTTGAAATAGAGGATGAGACATCTCCTAATCCAACTCCGATTCTTTTAGGGAGACCATTCTCGAAAACTGTTAGACCCAAGATTGATGTTCATGATGGCACTCTCATCATAGAGTTTGATGGCAAGGTGATATGTTTCAACATTTTTGAGGCAATGAGGTACTCTAGTGACTTACATTCTTTTTTTGCAGTTGAATACGTCTGTTGATATCTCATGCCACAACTAATGTTTTGAGTTACACTCGTCAAGAATGGATTGGATATACTATTAATGATCACATAGGGACAGAAAATTCTAAGGAGTCAGAAATTTTGATACGAGTGTCCAAAGAAATGGAGAAGTTGTGGCAAGCTTAGATAAGACCATAGCAATAACCACAAATAGGTATGATGTTTCATACATTCAATTTCCTTTATCTAATGAGAAAATTCTTCCTTCTGTGATGACAGCCCCTGCCTTAGAGCTTAAGCTTCTTCCAGATCATTTGAGGCATGGATTCTTGAGTGAGAATGATCCTTTACCAATTATACTAGAAATGGGCCTTGCACGAATACAAGAGAAACTCGTCCAAGGACTTAGAGATAACAAACGACTATTGGGTGGGACAAGTGCTCACATCCAGGACCCAGCTCATATTCTTGCAACGCATGATCTATGCAGAAGGGTCCAAAGCCCACTCTAGAGAAGCATCAGCAAGCTTGTGCACCCTGCCATGATGGAACCACGTCGGCTGAGGACGTTACACCAAGCGCTTTTGGAGGCAACCCAATGTTTTTTTTGAACTAATATAATAAAAAGAGACAGGAAAAGAAGGTAGTATTGATCAATTTTTGTGTTTCGAGGAGATTCCTCTCATGGGCTATTATAATTGATCAGGTTTTATCTCTCTTTGTCATTTGTCTTATTTGCTTTGTTGTTTGTTTTGACTTTCATTTGCTCTTGTGTTTTTATTTCTTTTATGTGTCTCTATTTTCTTTTCTTTTCTTGTGTTTAATTTGATTATTCCATGCTTCGAGTTCAGTTGTGCAACAGTTGAGGAAACATTCAAACGGGAGTTGAAGCCATTGTTCGAAGGTTTGAAACGTGCATATCTGGGAGAAGAACAAACTCAATCGCATTATCGGTAATCTCTCCTTTTCTTCTCTTCAATGGATGCTGATATCTTTCTATCGAACCTTCGTAAATATTTCCCTTCACTTCCTCAAAATGCTTTGTTTAAAATTTATAAAGTACGGATGACTAGACTTTGGGTATTGATGCTCTTAAATCTGCCTGCGGATATCCGATGGCTTATCGAAGCCAAGGTGAGATTGTCCGATGAGCCGGACATTAATCTCGCAAAATACATGCCTGGTCTAGAAAAAAGCTACTACGCCAAGAGGCGAAGAGCAAAAAGGTTACAAGTATGTTATAAATGTGCTAGATGGAATTGTAACCAGACTTGTCGTTCATTAGTTTTGCGTCCAGGAATAGAGAAGATAAACTTTCATTTATTAAGAATGGTTTGAGTAATGAGTCGCTGGATAATGTTTTGTTAACTCTCGAGTCACATTCTTGTGGACTTGTTCAGCGTGAAATGCTTAATCTATGGACACAATTTCGTGATGAATTGCAGTGTTATAGTCTAGGGAATCTGACTAAAAACGACACTGTTTGCCAGTTTATAAGAAAACTGGATGGGAAGCAAATCCCCGACTCATAGAAGGCGTTTCAGCCGTTACTGGACGTAAAACCAGAGGAAGATGTGAGCCACAATCACAACTACTTGTATATTTGAATGTGTGTTGTTGTTGTCGAATTTTATTTCTTTCTTGTTTCGTTTGATCTGATTATCAATGTTGTTTTGTGTTGTTGTTGTTTGTTGATTTTGTTTGTTTTAATTTAAAGTTTTCTTTTTGACAAACCATATGACTACCCTATGGCATAAGTACACGTGGGAGACAAGTGTGGAGGTTTTGTCAACCTCTACCGAAAGTCTATCTCCATTTTTAATGCTTCACGTGGGAGACAAGTGTGGGGGTTTTGTCAACCCCCGCCGAAAGTGTATCTCAATTTTTCATGCTTCACATGGGAGACAAGTGTGTAGGTTTTGTCAAACCTCGCCGAAAGCATATCTCATTTTTTCAAATCTTGGGGCGATAAATTTGCATCGAGCAACCCCCACCAAAAGTATGTCCCCATGTGTCAAAATTTGAGAGTTTTATGGGTGTATATATACATTCTGCATATTTTCATATGTCATTCCATAACCTCTCTTGTAATTGAAAAGCATAATATCTAACGTGTCTTACACAAGATTAGAGCACTTGTAGAAATGGAAAAAACACCAATTCGGCGATTCCGCAATATATGCGTATTTTGCAGATCGCAATTTGGTAAAGATGGAGAGTTTACCACAGCAGCTCTTGATCTTGGTAGGACATTAGCTGCGAGGGGTATTAATTTGATTTATGGAGGGGGGAGTCTTGGGTTAATGGGGTGTGTGTCAACAGCTGCATCTCTAGGAGGGAGCAAAGTTCTCAGCATTATCCCTAAACCATTAGCTGTACGAGATATCGTAGGCAACACAATCGGGGGAAGAGTTACAGGTCTCTAGTATGCATGAGCGTATTGCACATATGGTTGTTAAGTCCGATGCATTTATAGCTTTGCCCGGTGGTTATGGTACATTAGAGGAGATATTTCAAATCACCTCTTGGGCACAGCTAAACATCCATCGGAAACCCATTGGTTTGTTAAATGTTAATAATTTTTTTGATGGTTTGTTGTCCTTTCTTGATCAAGCTGTAAAAAAAATTTCATCTCACCGTCAGCAAGGCAAATGCTGGTTACAGCTTCAACTGCAGGAGAGTTAATTGACAAACTACAAGAATTCGTCTATTCACCTGATCCAACAATGGCTCGGATAAATTGGTTTGGAGAAGGCAACAAAAGGCGTCAACTGGATTTAACCCTCCATCTGTAATCTCTATTTGCTGGTTTGCTTCGTTTTGTTTGCTTTCTTTTTAGTGTGTTTATTTGAGATTTTTCATGTCGTTTCTTTTGAGCTTTTTCAGGTTATTTCTTTCGTCCCAGGTAATATTTTCTAATCTCGGTTTTTAGAGTGGTGGCTTAAAAAGTTCAAGTTCTCTTGAAACGCATTCTGGATCTCTTCAATCCATTATGGCTGAATAAGGAGGCTAACTTCTAAACTTTTTAGACCCATTCTAACTAACTTGTTTTTGTTTGCTGACTTGTTGAACTTTGTTATTTTATGAGTGAGTTTAGTTTTGCGTAATTTAGAGTTGTTATGTGTTTTTATCTTTATCAGTTTTGATTTAAAAAAAAACAATTGTGGAAAAACCTGAAAATGGCAGAATATGGGGTTTCTTTAACCCTTGAAACGTATTCTCTCTAAATAAATCTGTAGTTTGTTTATTTCATGTTATTTGAAATGTCTTGTTTCTTGTTTTGTTCTTTCATAATAAAGGTATATAGGCTGGAAACCTTAAGTCTGCGGGCTACTGGTCCTAAGGATTGTTGAAATATACAATCTTGACTCAGGTGTAACAACGCCACGTACCTCTTTTCTTGCATTTTGTGGGTCGATGATAAGATAATGATTGAATTAAGAATAACTCTTGGAAAATGATAAATGATGCATGGATCTGTGTGCTTGAAATGTTTATTGGTTTTCGCTTTGCTTTTGATTCCTTGCGCAACATTGAGCACTGAGCTATTATCACTGAGTTATTTGTTCACTTAGAGAAAGTTTATGTAATTTAAATGTTTCTTCAGATTTCAATGAATTCTAGAACTTGTTTGATGGTCACTCGAGGCGAAATCCTAGACTGTGCAACATTGGGGAAATGATTTAGGCCATCTTTGGACCGTTTGAGCCTTAATAGCCAACCTTGACTGAAATTGATCCCTAGTTACCCCTTTGAGCCTTTGTAAGCCTTTTTCTTTGTTAACTCACTAAAAGATTTCCTAACCTCAAATGAATTTATTCCAAACAGTTTATCCCTTACCTATGAGCATGTAGATCGTTCACAAGTAAATTTTGAGCTATGTTCTGGTTTTGGGAAGTTAGAGGAGGTTGGGATGTGTCATGAGCAATAAAAGTGAGTTCTATTGAGTTTAAAAAAAAAAAAGAAAAACAAAAAAAAACCAATCTGTACTTATCGTCCACGTACTTACACATTGAGGACAATGTGTTGTTTAAGTGTGGGGGAGGGGAAGTGTAATATAAAAAAAAGAAAAAAAAAAGAGAGAACAAAAGAACAAGAATAAGAGATCTATACCCTTAAGTGTTCTTAAAAAGAATGAAACAACAAAGTGTGGGGGTGTAATTTTCTTTTGTTTTCTGTAAAAAAAAAAAAAAAAGATTAAGTGTTCTAAATAAGTTTGGGGGAGTAACCTGGTGAATTGAAATGAAGTTGTGTTATAGGGTTGAGCTCTACATAGTCTTGAATGATTTATGTGTTTGTGGGTGATTTGAGCCAAATTATTATCCTTATCATACCTTCACCCAAGCCAAACGTTACAAGCTTAATAAAGTCCTACTTGATCATTGGTGTTGTTCATGTCTACATTAGTGGAGAGTGACTTGAAAAGCAGGCCTATGGAGTTCATTTATACACACATCTTCAATATTAAATATGATTCATTTTTATGCATAAACTCATCCGGGTTACCAGTGATTAGGTGAGAATGACTCTACACACACACACTTGAGGAATTGAAGTGAAGCGAAACTAATCTTTCGGATAAAATTCTTGATCAAGTGCATTATTTTGAAGTTTTCCTTGGGTTATAATTAAGTACAATCTTTGAGGCCTATTTGCAAGATGAAGCATTCATGTGTTTTAATTTTTTGTTGATTCTGTTTTGGTTTAGTTTTATTCATATTGTCGTAGTTGCTCGAGGACTAGCAAAGTCTAAGTGTGGGGGAATTTGATAAGTGTCTATTTATATATCATTTTCATATCAATTCGTCCATGTTTCTTTGCTATATTCCTGGTATTTTTATGTTTTTGTGTGGTTTTTGATGTTTGTAGGAGTTTTGGAGGAACTTACACAAAATTGGAGTAAAACCCTTCATTTTCACCTATGCTAGTCAACCAATTTCTTGGAGTTGATTGTATCGATATACAATTAACCGGATAACATGTTATATACCATTGAACAGCTCTCGAAGTCTATTTTCTGGAGAAATTTACGGTTCACGAATTTATGTAGTGTACCGAAAGTTGTGATAAAAATGGTATGAGAAGTGTATATTGTAATTCCATATATCACTGTAGCATGTTATTAAATACGGGGCAGTGTAGCAAGTTACTGTAGCAGAGTATTTAAACACATTTTAGGGTTTTATTTTCATAACTTGAAGAGGGGAAAAACGTGGGAGGAGGCTGCATTTCTGGATTTCTCTCATCCCTTGGAGTTCTTGAAGGAGAAAGAAGATTTTGAAAGAGGAGGAACTACAATTCCAAGAAGATTCATCTACAAAAAAGATTTTCAAAGAATTTGCTAAGTTCTTTCTTTCCTCTTCAATTCTGGAATTTCTCTGTATTGTATTTGTTATTCTGATTGAATATGTGTAACTAAATCTGAATTGGTTGAGGGTGATTTTAAAGCCCTTGATATGGATTTTGTGAGTTGATTGTGTAAGAAATTGTTATCCAATTCTCTAATTGAAGTTGCTTGTATTTTTTCATATCTAATGCTTATGATTGCTTACTGATTGTATTTGGAATGGCCAACTGAATATAATCTGTTGTTGTCTATTGCTAGATTAGAAATCTTGATCCGTAATTGTCATAAATTTCCAATCATTAGTAGCAAAATTGTGATCAGAGATTGCAATTGGAAAATACAACCTAGGTTAAATAATCTGAACTTGTGTGATTATTGCTTAGATCAACCTATCTTTCTAATCGTAATGCTTCCATTGAATTAAACTTAGAGAGCTTGTTCTAGGTTGTTTAATGGATAGAGATTAAATAAAGAGCCTGTTTTATTTAACAACAAAGTAAGAAAGATTGGGATAACAGAGCTTGTTGTTATCTACGGTTGATAATTTCAATGGTGTAATTGGATGACAATTCTACAATTAATTCGCAAATCCATATCTTGTGGCAGAGAATGATCTCTTAACCAGATTTCTCTCATTGATCTTTCATTCAAATTAACTTCTGTTGTGTTATTCTTCATTTGCTTTCGTATTAAGTTTAATTAATCAATCAACAAAAACCCCCCCTGTTTAGTTTATTATTGCTGGAAAATAACAAATTCAATTAGATTCAATCCTTGTGGGAATGATATCTACTTATCACTTTATTACTTGTGCGACTAGTATACTTGCTAGTTTTGAATGCATCAAGTTCCTAAAGGAAGTGGATTCATAATACATGTGCACAATTGGCCTTGATTGATGAGAAAAGAATGAAGGCTAGATATACTAGAAGGGGGTTGCTCGAGCCTTTAACAAGAGAATAAAGGCAGGAAGGTTCAAAAAAAGGGGAATTGGTCCTTAAATAGGCCAGGCCAGTAGTGTTTGATCCGAGAGAAAACTTCAAGCCCAACTACGAGGGCCCATTCATTGTGACAATGGTCATATTCAGTAGAGTCGTCATCTTATCAGACATGAAAGTGAATGAGTTCATTGAGCCCATCAACATGGACAAGTTGAAGAAATACTATGTGTGAAAAAAAAGGAAAAAAAGAATAAAGAAAGAGAAAAAAGGTGAGTGAAAAAAATAATTAATCAGAAAACCATAAATGGCTTATTAATGATAAGAGTTTTCTCATTGTGCACATATTATTTAAATAACAAACAATTGTACTTTTATTAATGAATGAAATTGTTTGGAAACAAATATGCCTTTGAAATATCTTATTATTTTGCATAATGATAAAAAGAAAGTATCTAACCTCTAAGCTAAAAAAGAAACTATCAATGTCAAAGCATCTAACATCTAAGCTAACAAAGAAGCTATCAATGTCATCTCTGGCTCTTAAATGGACTACGAACAGGCTTGCCATATTGCTCGCAGCATCGCCTAGCTCGAATAGCAAGATCTAGAATGGAAGCTAGAAGGGTCACCCAATCCTTGTATTAGTTCTCTATCTCAAAGTCAGGATCACGAAACAGATTCCTATCGATGGTCTGACATGGCTGTGAATGCTTTACATGCTCTGGATAACGAGTAAACAATTTATCAGGACCGAATGCAGTCGGTGAATCCACAATCCTCTGCCTAATCCTAAACTATCGACGCAATCTAGCAGGATTGTAAATGAACTGTGGGTGACACCTGCCAAAGGCACATGCAATAGAGGTCCCCACTATCACATGCTACAGCCTCTACCACGTACAATGCCAATGAATCTGAGAATCTAGAATGACTTGAAGCCAGTCGATGTAAGAAGAACATCTATAAAGTCTTCTTCCTATATGAAGTTGAGGGCTGTGATGGGAAATATCACCTTTAAGCGGTGCTAGAATGGACAACCTCTCTTATAACCAAAATCTGAAAAAAGAAGAAACGAAAGAAAAATAAGAAAAAGCCTGCTAAGTCAAAAACCTTAAAACGTGGCTCCGGCAAAAATTAAGGCAAGTTACTAAGTTGAAAGCCTGAAAGGGCATCTCAGGCAAAAATTAGGGCAAAAAAAAAAGCATGTTGAGTTGAAAACCGAAAAGGGCCACTCAAAAAAAGCTACGGCAAGCTCGCTAAGTCAAAAACCCAAAAGGGCGGTTTAGAAAAAAATTAGAACATGATGAAAAAAAGAAAAAAAATGAACCCACTAAGTCAAAAACCCAAAAGGGCAGCTTATGTAAAAATTAGGGTTAAAAGAAAAATACCTGAAGAAGTGGAAGACTGCCATTTAACCTCTAACTCGAATCAATCCTCACATGATATAGTTCGATCAATGTTTCAATAAGAATCAAGGGAACCGCTATGAAACCAGGTCCCATCTAAGGAATGATGGCCACAAGATGTGGTTCCGAGACCATCTGGTGAAATCGGTAGAAATTGTACAAGAAGGCAAAATTGAAGAGGGTGAAGCCAACTGAATGAGGTCCTATCCATCATTTCAAGCAAAGAAATGATAGAAGATAATGTCACTCTACCACCTGTGGTATGAATACCCATGGTAGAAATCAAAAAGTCCAAGAAGTTGGTAAGATCAGTGGTCGATGGTGTCCCAACAGTAGGCAGAATGATGCTCTCAGAATTGGATAACTAACAACCAAGTATGGCAAAGAATTCCTCGTACAGGGGGCAAAGCTCTTGTCATTGAAGTGAAAGATGTGATCATAAGATCCCACAAGGTCATGCATTCCTTAAGAAAAGGAATGTCACGCTTCACATGTCGAAGGAATTTCAAATTTCAAAGATCATTGGATTTGAGTCACTTCTAGTCATCATCCTTTAGAAGCTTTTAGAGAGGATGGACAGTCTTGAGAGAGGCCTCAGACATGTTGAAAGTGCAAAGAGGAATTGAAAAGCATGAAAGAAAACACGAGAAACAAGGGAGGAAAATGTTGAAGAGTGTGAAGAGAAGCACAAGAGGAGCAGCAGCACTTATATAGTGCAACAAACAAGACAAAAAGGCAAAAAAAGAGAAGACCACCGACAAGCAGTCAAAGGACCACCGATTACTGGTTGCATAACAATCGATCTATGGTCTGTCAGGTGACCGATGGTCATAAGGGCAAAAAGCCCTCTAATTC
>SNVD02004057.1:0-19104 GCA_013180625.2 Boswellia sacra
TTCAGCAGTCAATTTGAGCCACAACTACCAAAAAGAGTAAATGAGGTAAGTACTTCAAACATTGAACAACAACGTTGTGAACTTACCTCTCTTGTAAAAAAAATGGCTGTAGGACATATGCAGCAATCTTATGCATGTGGGGTATGTTCTGCCATGGACCATCCAACCGACATGTGTCCAACTTTGCAAGAAGGAGATACAGAACAAGCCAATGCCATGGGTGGATTTCCAGGATAACCAAGGCAAAGGTATGACCCTTTCTCCAATACTTACAATGCTGGATAGAGAGATCACCCTAATTTAAGATATGGGAATCGTCAACCAATCGCCCCAAATGCCATGCCAAATCGACCACCAGGTTTCAATCAACCAAGGGTGCAACAACCATTTCAAGCACAACCACAACCAGTACCACAACCAGCTCCACAAAATTCAGGTATGTCTCTCCAGGATATTGTTAAATCACTTGCCACTAACACAATGCAATTTCAGCAGGAAACTAGGGCAAGTATCCAAAACCTGGAAAATCAAATGGGACAATTGGCCACTAACATGAGCAAATTTGAGAGTCAAAGCTCCGGAAAATTACCGTCTCAGCCGGTGATCAATCCAAGAGAGAATGCTAGTGCTGTAACTTTGAGAAGTGGGAAGCAATTAGAGTTTCCACCAAAGAAATCACAAATTGATGAAGGGGATGATACCACTTCTACCATGATATAAAACATCATCTTCTAAGGTAAAATCTAAAACCCTAGTCCTTCATATGTTACTCCCCTCCACCTTTCCTAGTAGATTTGCAAAATCAAAGAAGGAGGACAAAAGGCATGAATCCTTGAACTTTTGCAAGATCGAGGTAAATCTAACAACGAACACCACTTCTGGATGCTATTAAGCAAGTACCGACCACCGATTGCGCTCGTTATGCAAATTTCTCAAGGGGTTATCCCACCAACAATAGAAAGTTGAGAAGGAAATGATAAATTGTAAGTTGTGTTAATATGTTTCAGCTGTATTGCAAAGAAAAATTCCTCTGAAATGCAAAGATCCAGTTACGTTCACCATTCCATGCACCATTGGTAATACCAAGTTTGAAAAAGCTATGTTAGATTTAGGAGCATCTATTAATGTCATGCCATATTCTATTTATGCTTCCTTGAATCTTGGACCCCTTGCGGAAACTGGTATTATCATTCAACTTGCTGATCGTTCTAATGCCTATCCCAAGGGAGTTGTGGAAGATGTGCTTGTGCAGGTGAATCAATTGGTATTTCCAGCAGACTTTTATGTTCTTGAAATGGAGGATGAGACATCTCCCAATCCAACACCGATTCTTTTTGGGAGACCATTCTTGAAAACTGCCCGAACTAAGATTGATGTTCATGATGGCACTCTTACCATGGAATTTGATGGCGAGGTGATTCGCTTCAATATTTTTGAGGCAATGAGATACCCTACTGACTTACATTCTGTCTTTGTAGTTGATGTCATTGATTCTTTGGCACAACAATTTTTTGAGTTAACTCGCAAAGATGAATTAGAAGTAGCCATTAGTGAACACATAAGGACAGAAAGTTTCAAAGAACCAGGAAAGTTGATACATGTGTCTAAAGAAGTGGAGGAAGTTGTGGCAGGCTTGGATGAGACTATAAATATCACCACAAACAGGTATGATGTTTCGTACATTGAATTGCATTTATCTAATGAGAAAATTCTTCCTTCTGTGATGAAAGCCCCTACCTTGGGGCTTAAGCCTCTTCCAGAACATTTGAAGTATGTATTCTTAGGTGAGAAGGATACTTTGCCAGTCATAATAGCCAAGGGCCTTACACCATTACAAGAAGAGAAACTCATTCGAGTGCTCGAGATCACAAAACAGCCATTGGGTGGGCAATTGCTGACATCAAAGGTATTAGCCCAGCCATATGCATGCACTGTATCTTATTAGAAGAAGGATCCAAGCCCACTAGAGAAGCACAGCGGAGGTTGAATCCTCCCAAGATGGAAGTTGTCAAGAAAGAAATCCTGAAATTGTTAGATGTGGGTGTGATTTATCCAATTTCGGATAGCAAGTGGGTGAGTCCAGTCCAAGTCGTTCCAAAGAAATCTGGTGTTACGGTGGTTGAAAATGACAATAATGAGCTAGTTCCCACTCGTATCCAAACCGGGTGGCGAGTTTGTATTGATTATCGGAAGCTCAATTTAGCAACTCGCAAGGATCACTTTCCTTTGCCATTCCTTGATCAAATGCTGGAGAGGTTAGCAGGTCATTCTCACTATTGTTTTCTTGATGGCTATTCAGGATATAATCAGATTGTCATTGCCCCTGAGGATCAAGAGAAAAATACATTCACATGCCCATTTGGTACATTTGCCTATCGACGATGCCGTTCCGCGTCTTTGCAATGCCCACTAGCCACTTTCCAAAGCCGTGTAATGGCTAAGTATTTCATCTGCCATTAATGTTGAATATCATTGATGGTATTTATGGATACTTCAGTGCATCTTTAGCCTGATCTTTTGATAAATGCCTTGATAACCTTACACTTATACTTCAAAGATGTATAGGCAAACTACCTTCGTTCTAAATAGCGAAAAATGTCATTTCATGGTAGATCAGGGTATAGTTTTGGGACATGTTATTTCTGCTAAGGGTATAGAGGTTGATAAATCCAAGATAGATCTTATATGTTCCTTACCACCTCCCACAAGTTTGCGGGATATTCGTTCGTTTCTTGGTCATGCAGGTTTTTATCGTAGATTCATCAAAGATTTCTCGAAGCACTGCATAGCCTATATGCACCAGATTATTGCAGAAGATGGCTGCGCACCTTTGATGTTGATGAAGAAATGCAAAGAGCAATTTGAGAAATGAAGCCGCAACTCTTGACTTCAGGCTTCTAATATCAATCGTCCAAATTGGAATCATCATTCGAGATCATGTGTACCTGCATGCCGAGTGATTATGCTGTGGTGCCGTTTTTGAGGTCAAAGAATTCGGCCCAGAATTTCCACATGCCTTTATTACGCCCATCCGGCTACTTTAAAATGATGCCTCAACTTAATTATTCTACCATGAGAAAGAATGCCTAGCGAAGATTATTTTTGCTTTAGAAAAGTTTTTGATCTTATTTGATGCGCTACAGTAACCGTTATATTCTGACATGCAGCTTGATTGGTACTTGCCTCACAAGAAAGATGCAAACCAGGCTTATCAGGTAGCATAATCCTTTACGCGAATGACTCGGAGCATCAAAGATAAGAAGGGAAGTGAAAACTTAGTTGCAGACATCTCAGTCGCATTGTCCATGACGAGGATGTACTGCCATTACAAGAAAGTTTTCCGGATGAACAATTGCTGTCTCTACATGTAGCAGCCTCTTGGTATGCAGATATTGTTAATTACTTAGTTACCAAGAAGCTACCACATGACTTGACTCGAGCTCAAAGAGACAAGATCAAAAACATTGTCAAATATTATATATGGGATGATCCATACTTATGGAAGCATTGTTCTGATCAAGTGATAGGAAGGTGTGTTTCTGAATTTGAATTTAATTCAATTTTGACCTTCTGTCATTCTTATGCATGTGGCGGTCACTTCGGACCAAAAAGAACAGCCTTGAAAGTTCTTGATTGTGGATTCTACTAGCCATCATTGTTCAAAGATGCATATCTATTTTGCAAAGCTTGTGACCGTTGTCAAAGGACAGGTAATTTAAGTGCCAAAAATCAAATGCCACAAACCCCTATACTGGTTGTTGAGAGTTTTGATGTGTGGGGTATTGATTTCATGGGTCCTTTTCCTTCATCTTTTGGTAATGTTTACATTATACTTGCTATGGATTATGTTTCTAAATGGGTGGAAGCAAAAGCTACGAGAACTAATGATTCTAAAGTTGTTGTAGATTTTGTGAAATCTAACATTGTTGCGAGATTTGGAACACCAAGAGCCATGATTAGCGATAGAGGGACACACTTCTGCAACAGATCATTTGAAGCCTTGCTCAAGAAATACAACATCACTCACAAGTGGTCTACTGCATATCATCCACAAACTAGTGGTCAAGTTGAAGTTTCAAATCGAGAAGTCAAGTCCATTCTCGAGAAGACAGTGAATCCGAACAGAAAAGATTGGAGCCTACGACTTAATGATGCACTTTGGGCATACCGGACTGCTTACAAGACACTATTGGTATGTCTCCATACAGGTTAGTCTGTGGTAAGCCATGTCACCTTCCGGTAGAGCTCGAACACAAAGCATGGTGGGCAGTAAAGCTTTGTAACATGGAGATGGATGCTGCTGGAGAACAAAGGAAACTTCAGCTGCAAGAATTGGAAGAACTTAGAAATGATGCCTATGAGAATTCCAGAATTTACAAGAAGAGAACTAAGGCATTTCATGATAAAATGATCTCCAGGAAGAATTTTGAAGTGGGACAGAAAGTTCTTTTATTCATTCCCGCCTCAAGTTATTTCCAGGTAAATTACGATCTCGATGGGTTGGACCTTTCGTTATTACTGATGTCTTTCCTCATGGTGCAATGGAAATCAAGAGCTTAAAAACGGACAAAGTATTCAAGGTGAATGGGCACAGGTTGAAGCCTTACTATGAGAATTCAGTGATGCAGGACATCGATGAGGTACCTCTCTATGAGCCAACTTATCTTGATGGGTGATGGCAGGTAAGGTCAGGCTGAGGACGTTAAACTAAGCGCTTATTGGGAGGCAACCCAATGTTTTGACAAATAAATAAAAATAGAAGAAGAAAAGGAGGTAGTAATGATCAATTTTTATATCTCGAGGTGATTCCTCTCGTGGGCTTTATCCATCATAATTGATTAGGTTTTATCTCTCTTTACCATCTGTCTCATTTATTTTGTTGTTTGCTTTTAACTTTTGTTTACTATTGTGTTTTTATTTCTTTTATGTGTCTCAATTCTGTTTTGTTTTGTTTTGTTTTCTCGTCTTGCGTTTAATTTGATTATTCCGTGCTTTGAGTTCATTTATGCAACAGCTTGAGAAAACATCCAAACGGGAGTTGAAGCCATTGCTCGAAGGTTTAAAACGTGCATATCTGGGAGAAGAACACACTCAATCGCATTATCGGTAACATCTCTCCTTTTCTCCTCTTCGATGGATGCCAATATCTTTCTGTCGAACCTTCATAAATATTTCCCTTCACTTCCTCAAAATGCTGTGCTTAAAATTTATAAAGTACGGATGACTAGACTTTGGGCATTGATGCTCCTAAATGTGCCTGCTAATATTCGATGGCTTATCGAAGCCAAGGTGAGATTGTCCGGTGAGCCGGACATTAATCTCGCAAAATACATGCCTGGTCTAGGAAAGAGCTACTACGCCAAGAGGCGAAGAGGGAAAAGGTTACAAGTATGTTATAAATGTGCTAGATGGAATTGTAACCAGACTTGTCGTTCATTAGGTTTTGCGTCCCGGAATAGAGAAGATAAACTTTCATTTATTAAGAATGGTTTGAGTAATGAGTCGCTGGATAATGTTTTGTTAACTCTCGAGTCACATTCTTGTGGACTTGTTCAGCGTGAATTGCTTAATCTATGGACACAATTTCGTGATGAATTGCATTGTTATAGTCTAGGGAATCTGATAAAAAATGACCATATTTGCTAGTTTATAAGAAAACTGGATGGGAAGCAAATCCCCGACTCATAGAAGGCGTTTCAGCCGTTACTGGACGTAAAACCAGAGGAAGATGTGAGCCACAATCACAACTACTTGTATATTTAAATGTGTGTTGTTGTTGTCGAATTTTTTTCTTGTTTCGTTTGATCTGATTATCAATGTTGTTTTTGTGTTGTTGTTGTTTGTTGATTTTGTTTGTTTTAATTTCAAGTTTTCTTTTTGACAAACCATATGGCTACCCTATGGCATAAGTACACGTGGGAGACAAGTGTGGAGGTTTTGTCAACCTCTACCGAAAGTGTATCTCCATTTTTAATGCTTCACGTGGGAGATAAGTGTGAGGGTTTTGTCAACCCCCGCCGAAAGTGTATCTCCATTTTCCATGCTTCACGTGGGAGACAAGTGTGTAGGTTTTGTCAAACCTCGCCGAAAGCATATCTCAATTTTTCAAATCTTGGGGCGATAAATCTGCATCGAGCAACTCCCACCGAAATTATGTCCCCATGTGTCAAATTTGAGAGTTTTACGTGTGTATATATCCATTCTGCATATTTTCAAATGTCATTTTATAACCTGTATTGCACTTGAATCGTATAATAACTAACGTGCATCATTGTCTTACACAAGTTTAGAGCACTTGTAGAAATGGAGAAAACACCAATTCGGCGATTCAAAAATATATGCGTATTTTGTGGATCGCAATTTGGTAAAGATGGAGAGTTTACAACAGCAGCTCTTGATATAGGTAGGACATTAGCTGCGAGGGGTATTCATTTGATTTATGGAGGGGGTAGTCTTGGGTTAATGGGGTGTGTGTCGACAGCTGCATCCTTAGGAGGCAGCAAAGTTCTCGGCATTATCCCTAAACCATTAGCTGTACGAGATATCGTAGGCAACACCATGGGGGAAGAGTTACAGGTTTCTAGTATGCATGAGCGTTTTGCACATATGGTCATTAAATCTGATGCATTTATAGCTTGGCCCGGTGGTTATGGTACATTAGAGGAGATATTTCAAATCACCTCTTGGGCACAGCTAAACATCCATCGGAAACCCATGGGTTTATTAAATGTCAATAATTTTTTTGATGGTTTGTTGTCTTTTCTTGATCAAGCAGTAGAAAAAAACTTCATCTCACAGTAGGCGAGGCAAATCCTGGTTACAGCTTCAACTGCAGGGGAGTTAATTGACAAATTACAAGCATTCGTCTATTCGCCTGATCCAACAATATCTTGGATAGATTGGTTTGGAGAAGGCAATAAGAGGCGTAAACTGGATTTAACGCTCCATCTGTAATCTCTATCTACTGGTTTGCTTCATTTTTGTTTGCTTTCTTTTTAGTGTGTTTATTTGAGATTTTTCATGTCGTTTCTTTTGAGCTTTTTCAGGTTATTTCTTTCGTCCCAGGTAATATTTTCTAATCTCGGTTTTTAGATTGGTGGCTTAAAAAGTTCAAGTTCTCTTGAAACGCATTCTGGATCTCTTCAATCCATAATGGCTGAATAAGGAGGCTAACTTCTAAACTTTTTAGACCCATTCTAACTGACTTGTTTTTGTTTGCTGACTTGTTGGACTTTGTTATTTCATGAGTAGGTTTAATTTTATGTAATTTAGAGTTGTTATGTATTTTTGTGTCTTTACCAGTTCTGACTAAAAAAAAATTATGGAAAAATCTGAGAATGGCAGAATATGGGGTTTCCTTAACTCTTGAAACGCATTCTCTCTAAATAAATCTGTAGTTTGTTTATTTCATGTTGTTTGAAGTGTCTTGTTTCTTGTTTTGTTCTTTCATAATAAAGGTATATAGGCTGGAAACTTTAAGTCTGCGGGCTACTGGTCCTAAGGATTGTTGAAATATACAATCTTGAATCAGGTGTAACAATGCCACGTACCTCTTTTCTTGCATTTTGTGTGTCGATGATAAGATAATGATTGAATTAAGAATAACTCTTGGAAAATGATAAATGATGCATGGATCTGTGTGCTTGAAATGTTTATTGGTTTCGCTTTGCTTTTGATTCCTTGCGCAACATTGAGCACTGAGCTATTATCACTGAGTTATTTGTTCACTTAGAGGAAGTTTATGTAATTTAAATGTTTCTTCAGATTTCAATGAATTCTAGAACTTGTTTGATGGTCACTCAAGGCGAAATCCTAGGCTGTGCAACATTGGGGAAATGATTTAGGCCATCTTTGGACCGTTTTGAGCCTTAATAGCCAACCTTGACTGAAATTGATCCCTAGTTACCCCTTTGAGCCTCTGTAAGCCTTTTTTTCTTTGTTAACTCACTAAAAGATTTCCTAACCTCAAATGAATTTGTTTCAAACAGTTTATCCCTTACCTATGAGCATGTAGATCATTCACAATTAAATTTTGAGCTATGTTCGGGGTTTGGGAAGTTAGAGGAGGTTGGGATGTGTCATGAGCAATGCAAGTGAGTTCTATTGTGTTTGAAAAAAAAAAGAAAAAAAGAACCAATCTGTACTTATCGTCCACGTACTTACACATTGAGGACAATGTGTTGTTTAAGTGTGGGGGAGGGGAAGTGTAATAAAAAAAAAAAGAAAAAAAAGAACGAAAGAAGAAGAATAAGAGATCTATACCCTTAAGTGTTCTTAAAAAGAATGAAACAACAAAGTGTGGGGGTGTAGTTTTCTTTTTTTTTCTGCAAAAAAAAAAAAAAAAGATTGAGTGTTCTAAATAAGTTTGGGGGAGTAACCTGGTGAATTAAAATAAAGTTGTATTATAGGGGTGAGCTCTACATAATCTTGAATGATTTATGTGTTTGTGGGTGATTTGAGCCAAATTATTATCCTTGATCATACCTTCACCCAAGCCAAACGTTACAAGCTTAATAAAGTCCTACTTGATCCTTGGTGTTGTACATGTCTACATTAGTGGAGAGTGACTTGAAAAGCAAGCCTATGGAGTTCATTTATACACACATATTCAATATTAAATATGATTCATTTTTATGCATAAACTCATCCGGGTTACAAGTGATTAGGTGAGAATGGCTCTACACACACACACTTGAGGAATTGAAGTGAAGCGAAACTAATCCTTGAGATGAAATTCTTGACCAAGTGCATTATTTTGAAGTTTTCCTTGGGTTGTAATTAAGGACAATCTTTGAGGCCTATTTGCAAGATGAAGCATTTGTGTGTTTTAATTTTTTGTTGATTCTGTTTCGGTTTAGTTTTATTTCATATTGTCGTAGTTGCTCGAGGACTAGCAAAGTCTAAGTGTGGGGGAATTTGATAAGTGTCTATTTATGTATTATTTTCATATCAATTAGTCCATGTTTCTTTGCTATATTTCTTGGTATTTTTATGTTTTTGTGTGGTTTTCATGTTTGTAGGAGTTTTGGAGCAACTTGCACAAAAATGGAGTAAAACCCTTCATTTTCACCTCTGCTAGTAAACCATCTTCTCGGATTTAATTGTATTGATATACAATGAACCCGATGACATATCATATACCGTTGAAAAGCTCTCGAAGTTTACTTTTTGGAGAAATTTACGGTTTATGAATCCATTCAGTGTACCGAAAGTTGTAATCAAAACAGTGTGAGAAGTGTAGAAATGTAATTCCCCACATCACTGTAGCATGTATAATACGGGACACTGTAGCACGTTACTGTAGCAGAGTATTTAAACACATTTTAGGGTTTTATTTCATAACTTAAAGGGGGGAAAACGTGGGAGGAGGCTGCATTTCTGGATTTCTCTCATCCCTTGGAGTTCTTGAAGGAGAAAGAAGATTTTTGAAAGAGGAGGAACTACAATTCCAAGAAGATTCATCTACAAAGAAGATTTTCAAAGAATTTGCTAAGTTCTTTCTTTCCTTTTCAATTCTGGAATTTCTCTGTATTGTATTTGTTATTCTGATTGAATATGTGTAACGAAATCTGAATTGGTTGAGGGTGATTTCAAAGCCCTTGATATGGATTTTGTGAGTTGATTGTGTAAGAAATTGTTATCCAATTCTCTAATTGAAGTTGCTTGTATTTTATCATATCTAATGCTTATGATTGCTTACTGATTGTATTTGGAATGGCCAACTGAATATAATCTGTTGTTGTCTATTGCTAGATTAGAAATCTTGATCAGTAATTGTCATGAATTTCCAATCATTAGTAGCAAAATTGTGATCAGAGATTGCAATTGGAAAATACAACCTGGTTAAATAATCCGAACTTGTGTGATTATTGCTTAGATCAACCTATCTTTCTCATCGTAATGCTTCTATTGATTTAAACTTAGAGAGCTTGTTCTAGGTTGTTTAATGGATAGAGATTAAATAAATAGCTTGTTTTATTTAACAACAAAGTAAAGAAAGATTGGGATAACAGAGCTTGTTGTTATCTACGGTTGATAACTTCAATGCTGTAATTGGATTACAATTCTATGTTAATTCACAAATTCATATCTTGTGGCAGAGAATGAACTTTTAACCAAGTGTCTCTCATTGATTTCTCACTCCATTTAACTTTGCTTTGTGTTATTCTTCATTTGCTTTCGTATTAAGTTTAGTTAATCAATCAACAAAACCCCCTGTTTAGTTTATTATTGCTGGAAAATAACAAATTCAATTAGAATCAATCCTCGTGGGAACGATATCTACTTATCACTTTATTACTTGTGCGACTAGTATACTTGCTAGTTTCGAACGCATCAACATCCCATACAAAACTATTTGCCTTAATGAAACTATACAACATTAAAGGAAAATATGGTTGGTCTGACAAAAGTTTCTCCGAGTTACTTAACCTCCTATCCGATATGTTACCACCCAATAATGAGATGCCTACATCCATGTACGAAGCTAAGAAAACCATGGTTTCTTTAGGTTTGTCTTATGAAAAATACATGCATGCCCTAATGATTGCATTTTATATAGAAAAGAGTATGCATCTGAATCAAGTTGTCCTACATGTGGCTTGTCGAGATGGAAAGTCACACGTAAAACATCTGAACCTAAGAAAGGCATTCCAACAAAAGTTAATAATCTGGAATCACATAATCTGTTGTTTAGGCATATAGTTTGTCTAATTCGGTAAGTGCAGCTTGCATAAAAGTTCAGTATTTATCTGATCCTTGCCATATTGTCTTGAAAATTAGCATTATTGATAAAAATCTTGAATGATTTTATCACTCTGCTATTTAAGGGGAATTGTGAGCAAGGATAATGAGAGTGGTGAATTGCTTCTCTTTAAGTTTTCCTATTGAATGCAAGTTCAATGGACAATGTTTCTTGTATTTTTCTTGTGTTAAAGAGTATTGAGATGTGTGAGTTCATTATAGTGTTTTATATGAGTTAACAAGTCTACAATAGCTAGGCAAGAGTCAAATACTTGTGAGTGTTTGTTTTAACTCTTGGTGAATTACAGTATTCAATATTGTCCGTGGATGTAAGATTTTATAATTCGAACCATGTAAAATTCTTGTGCATTCTTTCCAATTTTGCATTATCTGTGTAACCTAGAACTAACAATGGCCACTATTTATGTCAACTAGAAAGTAACAACCAGCAATCCAGATAAAAAGAGCAAGAAAGTGCACAGGATAATAAATGAAAGCACAAATAGTTTTGATGACTAACCACTGCCACTGAATTCTCTAGGCCAGCATTTATGCCAAAATCTGTAGTTTTTGGCTTCCCTTTGAGATTTACGGGAAGATTTGCTGGCTTGATATCTCTGAGAACTAAATCACTGACACCATGCAAGTAGCTTAGTCCCTTGAAAAATCAGAGAAACCAAAATATGTACTTAGCTCAAAAAAGGCTGTGTTTATTGGGGCAATTGATACCTTCAGTTAAGAGGAAAATCAAACTGGGAGAAAATGGAGTGTCCTTACCTGCAAAAGCTTCTGAAACATAGACGAAAGAACTGGTTCTGGTATACTTTTCTATATCTAAGTAGGAGGCAGAGGAACGGTTGATTGAGGTTAGTATTATATGCTTGCAGAATACTGAATACATTTTTTTTATATCAATAAATATTAAATAATCACAAGGATTCCTTTTTGCAGGGAATGGAAAGGCTTGAGAGAATTTTTAATCATGAAGGAAGAGTCGTCGATGATTTAATCATGAAAGTGTAGTAACGTAGTTTTTATTTTTTATTTTTTATTTTGAATATTGTCTTCTTAGAGCTTTCTTAGTTATTATAGGCTATTAAGCTTTTGCATGCGTGCATATTTGAATAGATATATAACTATGTACAATCTGTAGGAGAAAGTTCATTGATGAGTGGTGCATCAATGTTCTGTACTTGCACTTTTCCTTGTATAGCACATCTTGATGCACTATAATGGAGAATGAATTCGTTTATCACTCCAGTTACTTTTATATTGTGTGATTGCTCTTAAACTTTTGTGTGATTCTTTATTGTAAATCACTCCAGTTACTTCTATTTTGTTTCTTAATTGTTATCTTTGGTTCGTGTACTGTCAACAGGAAAGCCTGAGGTTTGCACAGATTGCTTAGAGATAAGCAATTGTTATTTGTTGATGTATTCTAATTGATTGGGTTATACATTGCATACAGTTAACCTCAAGAGTTGGGCAATAAACTCTTGCCTCCTTCTTCAATCTAGCCTTAATCCTATTGCATCATTTTCATAAAATTTGAGCTCAAATTGGTAAGTTATAAATATTTATTATTTGGATGCACTGTTTTTGCTATCTAGGTGTTCTTATATATATATATACATATATAAAATCAGATTTCTAAAAATAAAAAATATATAATACGTGTCAGCCTTAATTCTAAATTAAGGCCGACATGTATTATAGATGTAGATACTTACATGTCGGCTGAAAAACGACATGAACAAGTTTTATGTGAATGACACATATGTATTTCGCTAGTGACACAATGAATGTCGGCCAATAGACGACACAATGAAATCTTATGTCACAAATTTGTGTCACTCAGTGAATGACATTTGAGGGTGTCACCTTCTAGGTGACACAAATGTATTGATATATGTATCATTTGGGGACTGACACTAAGGTTATGTGTCACTTACTAGGAAATACATATTTGATAGAAACCGACACGTAATGGCAAATATTTACTCCATACATGTCTGTTTCTGAATGACACATATGTTATATTAATATGTGTTGGTTTGACCAAGTGACACATATAGGAATATGTGACAAGTCAATATCACGCGAAAATCGACATATATAGTCATATATGTCATTTTTTGGCCGACATAAAAAATTTGTAGTGATTAGACATGTGAGGTGATTATTTAATCAATGACAATTATATAAGCATCCATAGAAAGAGGGAGGAGAATGGAGTTACATTTCCTTTCAAACATGGGAGAAGGGAAAAAGGGTTACATCGTTTATTCTTTAATAAATTAATTCTACAAATAAAAATATTTCATATATTCATTTGCAATAACTTTCTATCCAAATATAAACAATCAATTCAAGACTCAGTAAGTAGTGAACTCCGCACCACCATATGTGAGTCTATTCAATACTTATCAAGTCTCTATAAGTATATTCACACATTCGTTCATTCGAATATTCATTCCAAGCAATGGTTTCTCACCCTCAATGTGAGTCCACCACTACTTCCTGGCATCACAAAATTACACTTCTATCATAATACAAACATTCATACATTCGTAAATAAATTATAAATTAAACAAAACCATAATCTAGTATTATGGCACTTCGACCAAAATTCGATAATTCTATTATGGCAATTGCTATTCTAGCATAATCCAATATTAAGTCATGGCAATTTTAGCCTAATCATAGTTATCACGGCATATTCTAGCCTAATTCAAGCGATCAACATCAATCATAGCTATTCTAGCTCAAATAAGACATCCAAGGGCAAAATGATAATTCTTACCTATTCTATGCTATATCTTAGCATGTATCAAAGCAAATATAAGTCTTTCTTAGCATGATTCCAATCATATGCTCCTAAGCATGATTCTAAGCATTCGCAAAAAATAAATTCCTAAACATAATTCTAATAAAGAAAAGATAGCGGACTTACCTTGACACGTTTATCCATCTCGCAAGACAAACATGGGCTAGAACATTCATAATAACCCTATCATACTTCTAAGCTTAAAAATAAATCCTAATCATGCTTATTCTAAGCTTAAACTAGCCTAAACATGCTTAATTCTAAGCAAGAAAAATAAAAGAGAAGATAAGAGGGAGGAGAGAATTAAGCTTTCAAGACGTACCCTTTTCGAGTTTAGAGGAATAAAACGTCTAAAAACTTTAGACTAAAAAAGAATTCTTGAATTCTCGAGTGTGTCTTTAAGAGAAAGAAGAAAGAATTGTTTCAAAATTCAGTGTGTGGAAAAGTGAGCCAAGGGGAGGTTTATATAGGTGAGGGCTGGATTTGAAAAAGAAAGCAAATTTTGAAAAAGGAAGGTTTTAATTGAAAATTTTCGAAAATAAACGACAAACAGCCGGGTAGCTGTCATCAAATTGCTAGGTGATTGTCAGACAGCTAGCCGACTATCATTCAATAGTCAGGTGGCTGTTCAATGGCTGGTCGACGGGGCAGTTGTTTGATAGCCGACCGATTGTTCTCTAATCGGCCCTTTCTATTTTGTCCTTTTGCAATGTGGTCCCTTCAAACCTTTGTCCATTCGATCACACCTAACTTCTCAAATTCAATTCTAATTTGCAATCTGTAAATTTCTACGAAAATTATTCATCCTTAGCTTTGCAAAGGTATATGACTCACCATTAGATTCTTCTTGGATTAATTTCTATAAATTTTTTAACTCATATGTCGATTTTCAAGACCTTTCATCAATTCCTTCTCACCTTTCCTTTCTTGGCCTCTAAGGGTATCTTGTTCATTTTCTTTGCTCAACATTAATCCTCATTCCTTCATCGAGCCTAAAAAATTTAGTATCTAATAACTTACCCGTACTTTGGAGTGGTTTGTGAGACACAAAAGTCTGCAAAGTACTCTTGCTTCATCTTTCTTTCTTCTGTCTTGACATCTTCACCGTCGTTCTTATTCTATCAGAATTTCTTATCATCGCTCTCTCTTTTTCCTTTCCTACAAAAGGTGTACCCATTCAAATGTTAAGATGCCCATTCTAAGGGTCAATGTGCCCATCTGAGAGCTAGTGTGCCTATCTAAAGGCGGATGTGCTCATTCAAGGGCGGATGTGCCCATCCAAGGGCGGATGTGCCCATCTAAGGGCGGATGTGCCCATTCAAGGGTTTGAAAGTATCTTTATGATAGTATGGTAGAATACTCTTCAATGCACCTGCTTTTTAGGGTTGCGTCTATTCTAAGGGCTTAAAATACTCTTAAGTGCACCTACTTCTTAGGGTTTTCAACACTCTTTAATGCGCCTCTTCTTAGGGCTGGTGCATATTTTAAGTTCTTAAAACACTCTTAAGTACACATATTTCTTAGTATTTCCTTCTAATGCATACCTACCGGGAAAACTTCTTTCATCCAATGCTTCGCGGTCTTTGGAGCTTCTTATCCTTCGTGTCTTCAGCTAATTGTTCTTCATTCTTTCTTTAATGTCTTCAGACTCTGCATGCGTTGGATTTCATGCCCTTCTTTTGAGTATTCTTCATTCTTCTTTGATCTCTTTAAGTCTTTGCATTCATTAGGTTTCATGCCCTTCTTTTAAGTATTCTTGTTTCTATTCTTGATTTTTTCTAATCCACTGGAGAAAATTCTTGATTCATTATGCTTTAATATTCTTTGCTATTGATCTCTTTAGATTTTGCATTTGTAGGACCCTTTATTGGGGAGTTCATATCAGGTCGTTGATTCTCGGATTCACTAAAGATCACTTCATCGTTCTTGCAAGTTCTTGCAAAATGTCAAGCAATTCTTGATGGTAAATTCAAATAAGTTCTAGATTTTACCGTATTCGATGTTGTTTTCCAACAAAGCTTCTTTCTAGTCTTTAGAATAATTATTTTATGTGGGTTCGATTAGCAAAAATCTATCCTTCGATGTGGCCTAAATTTCTTTCTAAATTCTTCTTCTTCAAATCCCTTCTTCAAAGTGAACTTCCTTCTTTAAGGCAAATTTCTTTTTTAAGCTGAACTTCAAATTTCCTTTTCAAGATCCCTTCTTCAAGGTGGACTTCGAATTCTTTCTTCAAGGTAGGTGTCTTCTTCAAGGGGATATTCTTTCTTCAAAGTGGATGCCTTCTTCAAGGGAGATGCTTTTTTCCAGGCGAACATCAAACTTGAACTTCCTTCTTCAAAACAGTAGTCCTCTTTGATTATCTTCAAAAGTGGTAGTTCTCATTTTTATGGCAATCCTTATCATAATAGTGTTCATTTCACACATCTTGTACATGACACCATTGAATTACTTGATCTAGGTTTCTAACACATCATGTTGCTTCAGGTGATTGTTGACTCTCATCGAGATGGATTTATCTTTGCACATCGTGTTGCTTAAGAGAAGTCTCATCGAGATGAGGCTGCCTTTGCACATTGTGCTAATTGTGAGGTGTCTCATTAAGATAGATCTGATTTTGCACATCGTGCTGCTTAAGAGAAATCTCATCGAGATGAAGTTGCCTTTGCACATCGTGCTACTTGAGAGGAGTCTTATCAAGATTGAGCTACCTGATCCATACGGCTTGCACATCTTGTTGAATTGAGAAGCCTAATTTGGCGATTTGCACATCATGCTAAACTGAAAAGCCTTATCTAGGTGGTTTGTACATCGTACTATTTTAATTGGGTCTCATCAAGACTAACTTGAATATCGTGCTACTTCTATCAAGTCTCGTTGAGACTGTCTTGCACATCGTGCTGCTTTGATTAGGTATCATTAAGACTGACTTGCACATTGTGCTACTTCTATTAAGGTCTCATCGAGACTGACTTGCACATCGTGCTGATGAGACGTGGGTATCGTCAAGACTGACTTGCACATCATGCTATTTCCATTAAGGTCTCATCGAGACTGACTTGCATGTTATGCCGCTTCGATTAGGTCTCATTGAGACTGACTTGCACGTTGTACCACTTCGATTAGGTCCCATCGAGAATGACTTACATGTTTTCGATTTGGCCCTATCAAGACTGACTTGCACGGTGTGCCACTTTGATTAGGGTCTCATTGAGACTGACTTGCACATCGTGCTACTTCCATTAAGGCCTCATTAAGACTGACTTGCACATTGTGCTGCTTCAATTGGGGTCTTATCGAGACTAACTTGCACATCTGTTGCTTTGACTAGGGTCTCATCAAAATTGACTTGCATATTGTGCTACTTCCATTAGGGTCTTATCGAGACTAACTTGCACATCGTGCTACTTCGATTAAGGTCTCATCCATACTGACTTGTATAACGTGCTGCTTTGATTGGTGTTTTATTGAGACTGACTTGTACATCGTGCTACTTCTATTGGGATCTCATCGAGACTGACTTGCACATTATGCTGCTTTAATTAAGGTCTTCCTGAGACTGACTTGCACATCGTGTCACTTCGATGAAGTCCCATTAAGATTGACTTGCACATCATGCTGCTTCGATTGGGGTCTTATCGAGACTAACTTGCATATCATGCTACTTCAGTTAGGTCTTTTCGAGACTGACTTGCATATTGTGTTGTTTTAATTAGGTCTCATCGAGAGTGAATTACCTTATACAGACAGCTTGCACATCGTGCTATTTCTATTTGGTCTTATCAAGACTGAGGTGCATGATCTAGTTGACTTGCACATCATGCTGATATTGTTGCTATTCCTCTAAGTATTGAGCCCACTTCCTTTACGGTTACCCTCGGTATTTCATACTGCATTGTGATTCTACAAAACTCGATCATTTTTGGACTATGCTTCACTTTGGATCATACTTCCTACAAGAAAAGGATTCATGATTCATGTATGCATGCTCTATACTGATGCTATATATGTATGCTTCTTGGGCTAGGTGATCAATGAGGGTTTGGACTAACTCTAAGCCAACTTCTTCTTCTTATAAGAGGATACTGAGGATGACTTAGTGATGAGCAAGAAAAGACTTTTGGTACTGCAGACTTAAGCAATGAATCTTCAAATGCTCAAAACAATCCTCTAACCAATAGTCAATCTGCCTATTTCAAGCACCATTTCTTATGTTTTCTTTGAGATGATTGAGACATTTCTATTTGCCAGGGCTTTCAAGATGGTTAGAGCAATTCTTTGCCCCCCTAATTCTTTTATTTCCGTAAGATGAATGGGCAATTCTTTTCCCCCTTGCTTCTCTTCACTTCTTAAGATGAATGGATGATTCTTTGCCCCATGTGTGAAGAGTTTAATACTGTCTTGGAGAACTTCTTCATTTAGCTTTAAGGGCATTATTCCTCCTTCTTTATTGACATCCATGTTGGACGAAATGACTAACTTCTTTCATATATCTTGCTTCTTCACTGGTGATGGTAAGGTTGCACTTCTTGATACCATTGATGGGAACTATTGGCATATTTTCTTACTCTTAACATGTTTTTAACACATTGATAGGTGTCTATTTATGTATCATTTTCATATCAATTCATCTATATTTCTTTGCTATAATCCTTGATATTTTTATATTTTTGTGTGGTTTTGATGTTTGTAGGAGTTTTGGAGGAACTTGCACCAAAGTGAAGTAAAACCCTTCATTTCACCTCTGCTAGTCAACCATCTTCTCGGATTTAATTGTATTGATATACAATGAACCGGATAACATGTTATATACCGTTGGAAAGCTCTCGAAGTCTATTTTCTAGAGAAATTTACGGTTCATAAATCCATTCAGTGTACCGAAAGTTATAATCAAAACAGTGTGAGAAGTGTAGAAATGTAATTCCACAAATCACTGTAGCATGTATAATACAAGACACTATACAGGTTACTGTAGCAGAGTATATAAACAAATTTTAGGGTTTTATTTGAATAACTTGAAGAGGGGAGAACGTGGTTGAGGCTGCAGCTCTGGATTTCTTTCACTTCTTGGAGTTCTTGAAGGAGAAAGAAAGCTTGGAAAGAGGAAGAACAACAATCTTAAGAGATTTTCATCAAATTTGCTAAGTTTTTCCCTTCCCTTTCATTTTCTGGAATGTCTCCATGTTGTATTGTATTTACCCCGTTTTTGAACATGTGTAACTGAATCTGAATTGGTTGAGGGTGATTTCAAAGCCCTTGATATGGTTTTTGTGAGTTGATTGTGTAAGAAATTGTTATCCAATTCTCTAATTGAAGTTGCCTGCATTTTCATATCTAATGCTTATGATTGCTTGCTGATTGTATTTGGGCTGGCCAATGAATATAATCTGGTTGTTATCTATTGCTAGACTAGAAATCTTGATCCGTAATTGTCTTGAATTTCTAATCATTAGTAGCAAAATTGTGATCATAGATTGCAATTGGATAATATAACCTAAGTTAAATAATCCGAGCTTGTGTGTTTATTGCTTAGATCA
>SNVD02004058.1:0-19320 GCA_013180625.2 Boswellia sacra
CTTCCATTTGAAATTTGAATTTCTTCAAAACATATGAAATGTGCCCCATTAAGTCATCTTTCTAATGCCATAAGAAGCAAGTCATTTTGATTTTTCTAGCTCAAGATATGTCCAAAAGAGTATTCGGTGCTCATGTCAGCTGCTTCCATTTGTCTTTCAACTTGCATGATGATTTGGACGATCTTACACTTAAAATTTGAATTTCTTTAAAAACATATGAAATGTTATAAATTGGGTAAGCTTTCCAAAGGCTCAAGAATCACGTAATTTGGGCATTTGTAGAGAAATATATGACCAATTGATAGAACATTGCTCATATATCACATTCCTTGAATCAAACCTTGTACTTAACGTTGGTGCCTTTAAGCCTGTAGTCCTTTCTCCTTAGCTTCACCTTCATTTTAATTAAACCCCTTCTCGATTTAAAATTATTTCAATGATCTTACTCTAGCACATAAATAAACATGTTAGTAAATCTCAATTAATCAATGTGTATTGTTATCATCAAAATTATCATGTAGCCTTAGGGCTAACAATCTCCCCCCTTTTGATGATGACAAACCATTGATTGCTTTAAAATATAATCTAAAATCAAGAATGAAAATAAAATCAACACTAAGCAAAAAGAAAGCAATTGTTATGAATATAAGCAAACCATCCAAACCATCCATTTCTCCCCCTTTTGTTATCGTCAAAAAGATGTAGTCAAATTAATTACTCTCCCTAAATATACTCTCCCCCTTAACATATGCTACCATTTAAAGATTATCATATAAAAGAAAAATTAAGACATATCCAACATAACTACTTCTCTTCTTATTATGCAAAATATATCTTGACTAAGGGGTTTAGTCATATTTGGGTCTAGGGACTAATTCCCAAACTTGATTTCTCTCAAATTGGTTTAATTCTTCTTGGATAGCCAAAATCAAACTTTCGTCATTTTCGACTTCTTTAAAAGATTTTGGTTCCAATTGAGAGACAAATGCAAAATGATTACAAAAGTTTCTAAAAGAAGATCTAGTTCTCATACCTTGTGATGGTTCACCAATACTAAGATCTTTAGGGTGAGCTTTTGCATACCTCAATTCCTTTGGTAATTCTTGGTAAGAATCATTTACTTTCTCAAGCTTTTCTTGTTGAAGTTGTAAATCATCTTGACTCTTTTCATCAAGTCTTGATTCCTTGATTTGCCTTTCTACCTCAACAATATCATCATCTAAATTCTTTGAAGAAATCACATTAGTTTCATCAAATTCAACATGCATAGATTCTTCAATAGTAAGAGTCTTTTTGTTAAAAACTCTATATTCTTTACTATGGTTGGAGTAGCCAACAAAAATTCCAACATCGGCTTTTGCATAAAATTTTCCAAGGTTATCCTTGATGTTTAAAATAAAACATTTACATCCAAAACTTTAAAAAATCCAATGTTGGGTTTTCTTCATTTCCAAAGTTCATAAGGAGTTTTCTTTATTAAAGCTCTAATATGGACTCTATTGATTATAACGCATGTAGTATTAACGGCTTTTGCCCAAAAATATTTTGGCAAATTATTTTCAAGTAACATGGTCCTAGCCATTTCTTGGATAGTCCTATTTTTCCTTTCAATAACACCATTTTGTTGTGGAGTTCTAGGTGAGGAAAAATTATGCTCAAAACCATTTTCATCACAAAGATTTTCAAATGCAACATTGTCTATTTCACCACCATGATCACTCCTAATGGACACAATAGAATACCCTTTTTTATTTTGGACTCTTTTGTAAATTTTGAAAAAGCTTGTGTGGCCTCATTTTTAGTTTTCAAAAATAACACCCAAGTGAATATTGAATAATCATCCACAATAACAAAAACATAATACTTTCCACCAAGGCTTTGAGTTCTTGATGGTCCAAATAAATTCAAATGAAGTAATTGTTGATGTTTATTGGTTGAAATAAATTTCTTTTGTTTAAAAGAAGTTCTCACTTGTTTTCAAATTGACAAGCATCACAAATCTTATCCTTTTCAAATTTTATTTTTGGAAGACCATCAACTAAATCATTTTTAAAAATTTTTGAAATTGTGTCCATGCTAGCATGAGCTAACCTTCTATGCCATAACCACGCATCATGATTAACAATGAAACAATTTTCTACATGATCATTAACATCAATATCAATTGTATAAATATTACCACATCTATTACCAACAAATAATGTCTTATTGTTACTAACATCCTTAATCACACATCTATTAGGCTCAAAAGCAACAAAATATCCCTTATCACATAATGGACTAATGCTAATCAAATCATGTTTCAAACCATGAACAAGCAAAACATCTTTAATAATAGGTGAAGAAGGGTTACCAATATCACCATGTCCCATTACCCTTCCTTTAGCATTATCACCGAATGTCACATATCCTCCTTTATTCATGATTAATCTTGAGAACTTGGAGGCATCTCCAGTCATATGCCTTGAGCATCCACTATCTAAGTACCATTTGTGTTTGCCACTTCTTTGTTTCTACAATCAACATTAAAAGAGTAATTTTTTGGTACCCAAAAGTTCTTGGTCCTTGGGGGTTAGTTATAGTACTTTTTGGAACCCATATTTGTTTCAAATTAGGATTTCTCTTAATATAGCAAGAATGCACTTTGTGTCCTTTTCTTCCACAATAAGTACATAAATGATTAGGATTATTCCTAGAAGATGCATGAGCAAAATAATTTTTAAAATACTTTTGATTTTTAGGACTTTTATATCCTAACCCTCTTTTATCAAAAACACACCTTTGGGTTTGTAACATAGAATTCAAATTTTTTGTGCTTTTTGTAAAACTATCAACAATATTTCTTAAGTCATTATTTTCCTTTTTCAAAATAACATTTTCTTTCTCTAATTTATCAAAATCCTTTTGTTTTAAAATCTCATTTTCAGTTTTTAAAAAATGTATTTGACTTTCCAAACTTTCAAAATCTTTTTGCTTTAAAATTTCATTTTCATTTTCTAAAACTTCATTTATTTCTACCAACTCTTCTAATTGAGATAACATGATTTTTGACTTCTTTTTGAAAGCATTGATTTTTGAGTTTTTCTTATCAATTTGCACATGTAAAATTTGGAATGCTTCAAGTAATTCATCATATGAAAGTTTAGGATCATAGTTTAGAATACTTACCTCATCGTCACTTAAAGCCATGAAGCACATGTTTGCCACTTCGCAATCTTCTTCTTCGGTAGAGCTAGCTTCACTATCATCCCAATTTGTGGCTTTCATTGCTTTGGATTTCTTGTTTGACTTTTGAAGTAAGGACAATCCATCTTTACATGTCCCGGTTTCTTGCACTCATAGCAAATGACTTGATCATTTTTCTTATCTTGCTTTGAGCTTTGCCCTTTGTACTCCCTTCTAGAATTCTTCTTGAATCCTTGGTTTCTTCTAATCATCCTTTTTAGCTTTCTTGTGATGAATGCAAGATCTTCATCATTCCTTCATCGTTGGACTCATCATCTTCTTTTGTTGAAGATTTGAAAGCGATATTTTTCTTTTTCTTGAAATCTTCTTCGTTCTCCTTCAAGGTGATTTCATGAGTCATGAGAGAACCCATAAGTTCTTCTAATGGTAGTTTGGTGAGGTCCTTTGCTTCTTGAATTGCCGTCACCTTTGGCTCCCAAGATTTTGGTAGACACCTAAGAATCTTTCTCACCATTTCAACATTAGAATAAGATTTACCAAGAGATTTCAAACTATTAATAATATCCGTAAATCTAGTAAACATTTCAGAAATTGATTCATCCGATTTCATCTTAAAAAGCTCATAACTATGAACTAGCATACTAATTTTGGATTCTTTAACTTGACTAGTTCCTTCATGAGTTACTTCAAGTGTGTGCCATATTTCTTGTGCCGTAGAACAAGTAGATATTCTATTAAACTCATTTCTATCTAGAGCACAATACAACACATTCATAGCTTTAGCATTCAAACTCAATTTCTTTTTATCATCTTCACTAAACTCTTTAGGTTCTTTAAGCATGCATTCCCCATTTTCAATTTTGGTAGGAACAAAAGGTCCTTCCAAAACAATAGACCACAAATCATAATCAAAAGATTTCAAGAAAATACTCATTCTAGTTTTCCAATAAGAGTAATCACTTCCATTAAAAAATGGAGGTCTAGAGATAGAAAGTCCCTCAACATATGAAGTTGAATTAAAAGTAGCCATAGCTCAAAATCGGTTAAGATTTAAAAAAAATGAGCAACCTTGCTCTGATACCACTTGTTGACCCAGGTATGACAACCCAAGAGGGGGGGTGAATTGGGTTTTATTTATCAAAACAAATTTATAAAACTTTTCTTGAAAGATAAAAATTATTTCACTTTTTCTTTTGAGAATAGAAGTGAAGAAGATGAAAATAGAAGTTATCTAAGATGCAATCAAGAGAATAGCAATAATAAATAATCTCAAGTGCAAGTAAATGTAAAGAGTATAGGGATAGAGAGAGTGCAAACTCAATTTACGTGGTTCGGCAAACCTTGCCTACGTCCACGGGCTCCTAGCTTCACAAGCTAGGCTTTCCACTAAGTTGTAGAAATCTTTACAACTTGCTTGATGAACAACCTCACCAAGACTTTTTACTTCAACTCTTGATAACACCACACCAAGAGTTCTTCTTATGGAATAATCTCACCAAGAAAGAGTTCTCTCAAGGATAACTATTATCCTTTACAAGAATATCTCACTCTCACCACAATACAAGAACAAGGATAATTTTTACAACAAAAAGTATAACTCTCTTCAAAGAGTAGATAAAGAATATAAAAGCTCTCTAGACTTGATATTTCTCTTGCTTTTTGCTTGATAAAATGCTTCTCTTGCCCTTCTTGAATGCATGGGAGAATGGCTCCTTTTATAGGCAAATGAGATGAACTTAATCAAGTGAAGACACCATCTCCAAAATTTCTGCCCACCATAAAAACCGTAATCTTGTCTGCCATTTTTGTCAATGTTCCGTTTGAAATTTGAAAATCTGTAAAACATAAAAGATCTGCACATTGAATAAGCTTTCCAACGCCATCAAGAACCAAGTCATTTGGTATATCTGTAGCTCATAGATATGGCCAAAACACCATTCGGTGCTCAAGGTGACTGATTTTCTTCCATGTGTCAGTCCACCAAATTGGATGATAATTCTGTCAGCCTTCCGTTTGAAATTTGAATTTCTTCAAAACATGAAAGATCTGCATATTTGAATAATATTTCCAAAACATTAAGATTCAAAGAATTTGGATATCTCTATCTTAAGATATGGCCAAAACACCATTCGGTGCTCATGTGAGTTGATTTTTCTTCCCTGTGTCAGTCCACCGAATTGCATGTCAATTATGTCGGCCTTCCATTTGAAATTTTAATTTCTTCAAAACATATGAAATGTTCCCCATTAAGTCATCTTTCTAATTCCACAAGAATCAAGTCATTTTGATTTTTCTAGCTCAAGATATGTCCAAAAGAGTATTCGGTGCTCATGTCAGCTGCTTCCATTTGTCTTTCAACTTGCATGATGATTTGGACGATCTTACACTTAAAATTTGAATTTCTTTAAAACATATGAAATGTTATAAATTGGGTAAGCTTTCCAAAGGCTCAAGAATCACGTAATTTGGGCATTTGTAGAGAAATATATGACCAATTGATTAAACATTGCTCATGTGTCACATTCCTTGAATCAAACCTTGTACTTAAACTTTGGTGCCTTTAACATGTAGTCTTCTCCTTAGCTTCAACACTTCATTTTAATAAACCCCTTCTTGATTTTATAATTATTTCAATAATCTTATTCTTGCACATAAATAAACATGTTAGCAAATCTCAATGAATCAATGTGTATTGTTATCATCAAAATTATTATGTAGGCTTAGGGCTAACAGATACATGTCGATTGGATGCTCCATGGTAGAATATACCCCACATGCATAAGATTTCTGCATATCTCCTACAGCCATGTTTTCCACAAGAGAAGTTAGCTCAGAAAGTTGTTGTTCAATGTTCTGAGTGCTTACCTCATTTACACTCCAATGTAATTGTGGCTCAAATCGGCTATTGAATTGTTGGAAGTTTACTGCCATGTTGCCTAAACACAAACAATCAAAAAAGAAAAACAAACAAAAATGGGAATTAACAATAAAAACAAAACAACAAATCGATTAGAAAATCAATCCCCAGTAACGGCGCCAAAAACTTGATGCGTTCGAAACTAACAAGTATACTAGTCGCACAAGTAATAAAGTGATGAGTAAGATATCATTCCCACGAGGATTGATTCTAATTAAATTTGTTATTCGAAAGCGAAAACAGAATAAATTGGGGGGTTTTGTTGATTGATAACTAGATGAAATATTAATGCAAATAAAGAATAAAAAAACAGAAAGTTAATTTGAGTGAAAAATCAATGAGAGAAACCTGGTTAAGGGATCCTTCTCTGCCACAAGATATGGATTTACGAATTAATCATAGAATTGTCATCCAATTACACCATTGAAATTATCAACCGTAGATAACAACAAGCTCTGTTATCGCAATCTTTCCTTACTTTGTTGTTAAATAAAACAGGCTCTTTATTTAATCTTTATCCATTAAACAACCTAGAACAAGCTCTCTAAATTTAATTCAATGGATGCATTACGATAAGAAAGATAGATTGATCTTAGCAATAAACACACAAGCTCGGATTATTTAACTTAGGTTGTATTCTCCAATTACAATCTCTGATCACAATTTTGCTACTAAGGATTAGAAATTCAAGACAATTACGGATCAAGATTTCTACTCTAGCAATAGACAACAACCAGATTATATTCAGTTGGCCATTCCAAATACAATTAGCAAGCAATCATAAGCATTAGATATGGAAAAATACAAGCAACTTCACTTAGAGAATTGGATAACAACTTCTTGCACAATCAACTCACAAAAACCATATCAAGGGCTTTGAAATCACCCTCAACCAATTCAGATTCAGTTACACATGTTCAAAAACGTAATAAATACAATACAACATGGAGACATTCCAGAAAATGAAATGAAAATGAAAAACTTAGCAAATCTGATGAAATCTCTTAGGATTTGTAGTTCTTTCTCTTTCCAAGCCTTCAATATCCTTCAAGAACTCTACGAGATGAGAGAAATCCAAAGATGCAGCCTCCTCCAAGTTCTCCCCTCTTTAAGTTATCAAAATAAAACCCTAAAATATGTTTATATACTCTGCTACAGTAACTTGCTATAGTGCCCCGTATTATACATGCTACAGAGATTTGTGAAATTATATTTCTACACTTCTCACACTGTTTTGATTATAACTTTTGGTACACTGAATGAATTCATGAACCGTAAATTTTTCTAGAAAATAGACTTCGAGAGCTTTCCAACGGTATACAACATGTCATCAGGTTTCATTGTATATCAATACAATTAAATCCGAGAAGATGGTTGACTAGTAGAGGTGAAAGTGAAGGGTTTTACTTCATTTTTGTGCAAGTTGCTCCAAAACTCCTACAAACATCAAAACCACACAAAAACATAAAAATATCAAGGAATATAGCAAAGAAACATAGACGAATTGATATGAAAGTAATACACAAATAAACACCTATCACAGTGCTTTATGTCTGACTCTGTTTTATTTTCTTATGTGTTGATGTGTCAGTAAGGTGAGCCACGTCAGCAAGGTTGTTTTGAGGGAAAGATTGTTCAGTGAAGATTTTGGTGATTAAAAGCTTATGATTTTATAAAACTTCAAATTGCCTTATTTAATGAAGATTTTCAAAAATTATTGTTGAAAATTAACATAATTAATGTGATAAATATTGGGACATTTTCTCTTTCATGGAATTTAATTCTTTTGAAAAACGAATTTTATTCAAATTTGAATTCCTGAAATTTGGATTGGATTAGGATTTTGTGCTAGTCATATCACTCTTGATTATTAACTCTTGATTATATAAATTCCATACTTGTTTTATCACTTCATTAACCCTAAATCGCAACATATTTTCTTATTCTCTTCAACCATCATGGCCAAACGCAAAGCTACAACTCTATCTTCTTCAACCGAACTCAAAACCACTGGCTCTTCTTCAACTCCTGACTCTTCGACTGAAGAGGAATCAAACCAAAAAGAGCAGCAGGTTCTGCAAGAACAACATGTTGACCCAGAAATCGAATTAGAGCAGTCAACTCTGACAGAACTAGAGCAATCATCCACTAGAGAACCATATTCGACTTCGACTCCACCAGTTCCAATTGACCCAGTTATGAGTGAGGATGATGATGTCATGCTTGGCGAGATTCAGGATCGTGTAAATCCTCAAAGCCACAAGTTCTTAAAGCGAGAGAATGAAACAAGGTTTAGATGATAAACCTCAAAGAGAGAGATTCATGTGGAGAGGCCTGTCAAAGTCAATGACTTTGATGACTATCAGCTCAGAGAGATGCTTGAATCCAGACAGTGGATGAGGACGGTAACAAATTTAACATCTCCTGTCAAATCTCTTGTTCAAGAATCTTATGCCAATATTTTGTCTTGCATTGATGATCCTAGGAGTTATTATGATCATAAGGTTTATTGTAGAGGCAAGCTGATTAGATTTTCTCCGAATGTCATAAACCAATTTTATGAAATTCCTATTGGCATTCAACATATCGTTGGCAATGAGTTGAACATGAGTGAGGCCACTTATGAGTTGAATAAGAGTAGAAAAGTTTGTTGGGATCCACATTATGGTATTCACAAAAAACATTTGATTTTGAAATATTGTTTGTTGCATAAGATCATTACATTCAAGTGGTTTTTATCCACACACGAAAATAAAGTTAGAGAGGATAGAGCCAAGTTTCTTTACTGTTTTGACATAAATCGCTCGATTAATATTGGATTGTGGATGTACAATTACATTTTTCAGATTGCAACTTATCAATCTCATCAAAAACTGTTGGTTTTACCTTGTTTGATTCATGCTTTGTTGATGCAAAATGAGATTGAATTAGAGGATGGTGAGATTACTGAAGAAATTCTGCTAGCCATCAATCCATGAGACAGTTGCTACTGTTGCTACTTCTACTAAAACTAGTGCTCAGCCAACTACCACATCACCTTCTGTTGATACTTCTCAAAAACCAGCATTTACCTGATTCAAGACTACTGTTAAAAGAACCACATTGCGCCCCTTAAAGCCGCTTGTGTACAAATCTGCCAGACTTAACTGAATTTCGACTTAACTGAAGATTTTCTTTATCTTTTTGTGTTTTGGAACTTTATTTTTGCTACTTGTTATGAAACCAAAGGGGAGTAGGTTTGTGGATGTTATGTTTATGTGCTTAAGATTTAACAATTTATTGAGAAACTTGCAGGAAAATGATTTGTGGTTGAACTACTATGCTATGCAATTTATGATTGTGATGTTTTACCGGTTTAATGTTTGATTAAGGGGGAGTGATAATTCATGTTAGTGTTTTATATTCTGACCTTGAATGATTGATTTCACATTGTGAATGATTTTATGTTGCTTTTATATTTTGATTTGAGTTTGTTATAGACTAATTTGCAAATCACCAACTGATTGTGTTCTATGACTAATATTTGTTTCTATAATAGATACTAGACAATTCGGTTATATTATTTCAATTATACTTGTTTTGAATAAAAGTTGGATATTCTTGTTTTTGTGAACTTTTTACTAAGTGTTTACATTCTATTTTCAGTTGTTTTACACTTAACCATACAGGATTTTGTTCAGAGAAACATGTGAATGTTTTCATCATGAGATGCCAAACGGGAAGATTATTAGTGTCAATGTGACACGTAGCAAATTTCATGCATGTGCAATGCATGTTACTAAATTTTATTTTTGTCAACTTGTGATAAAAACATGTGTGATATTCTTTTTCGTAATGCATTATGAGATATTTATTTTAGGAAAAGATCTGATTATTGAAAAGCTTTTAGAATTGGAATGCTTTGGATATTTATCCTAATTGGCTTAGTATTTTAGTTAATTACAATTTCCTATTTGGATTAGGATATTGTGATATGCTTTCCTATAGTTTATTTAATAATCATATTTTAGTTTTGCAGGACTTTGATAAAGATAGAATTGTTGATTATATGAATAATACAGCTGTTCACGCAAGCTACATAAAAGGAAGCACTCAATGCTTAATGGAAGTGCAGATAGAGTGGTGCATGTGCAGAAACGTGAGAGCACTTGAAAGTCTTTGCTTTTCATGATATTCATTGTACAATCTTTATGCTTGCATTAGTTTAGACTGTGTTTGACTCATTGTGCATTGAGTATATGCATAGATATGATTTGTGAGAGTTATTGAATCGTGTAAGCTTAAGAGGTTGAATGATTACATGATTCTGTAACAGTTGTCGTAGTTATGTTTGACTAAACTATTGTAGTTAAGTCCGATGTGTCTGTAAAGAGCAACATCAGAAGAGTGTGCGAAGGACTTTGGCTATGATCAAGGGTGATCAAGTTTACATAGATTAAGTTAGTGAGTGAACAGGTGGCTGTTACTGTAAAGAGTCGTAAGTCGAGTATAAACATATATAGCATAATAGATTACAACTCTTGTTATCTATGGATATAGGCTAGTTTATAGCCAAACCACTTAAAACTTTCTGTTACGTTATTCTTAACTGTTTCAGTTACGTCTGTGTGAATTATCTATACACTACAAAAAACTAACAACCTTCGTCAATGTTGATTTTTTTTTTGGTCCTTTTGAATCTTCATATCTTGTGGTTTGTTGTAGTTAATTTGTCATGTTGGCACTTGGCAGGATGGTGAAACTTTGGTGTAGGTGGGCGCAAGGAATTGCATATTCATACACAAGTGAGTATTGTAAAAAGTTCATGTATTCTGTAAAATTGTATTTATTACCTCTTTATTCGTCAATAACTAACACGCTTCACTTCTATCTCATGTCCACATTAAGGTATATTGTCATAAAGATTCAGACAGATTTTCTTCCACAAGAAAAAAAAAGTGTTTCTCAGATTAGTTCTAATCTTAAATCTACGACAACTTAACTACTTTGAGCAGCAATGTGAAGGGATGTCAATGATGGGACCTCACATGTTGAGTTGAAAATAAATTGGGACAGAGAATTTCGACCTATATATTTGTATGGTCATGGGGTCAACTTTTTAGAAATATTATAGAATGGAAAATTAGGTTCAGTTCGACTTAATTCATTCAACCAAGCTTATAATTAAATTAATAGAAAACTAGGGGAAAGAATGCAGTCATTATCCATTTCCGATCTCCTTGAACCTTGAATCCAAATAGTCCAATTCTCAGGTGCTGGGAATTTCAGTGTTGTTACCATTGACAAGGAATGTTGGTTTAACTTTTTGTAGCTTTTCTTTTGCTTTCAGCTCTATATTGCATACTACACACATTTAAAATCAAGCTAAACCACGAAAATTCTTCGTTTTTTATGTATAAAAACTCTCCCTTCGCTTTCCCATGATTTGTTTTTAAGTACTAACTAATTGACTTGAAGGACTTTGATTTTTCCCTCCTCTTTAATCTATTACATAGAGAGGTTTGACGACTTCATTCTGAGTAATTTGTTTCAAAAAGTCATGATTTGGACCTCTCAACTCTCCAGCCTGCAGCTGCCCGGACCCATAAACCATGTCATGGCTCAGGTATAATTGGCCAAACTGGAAATCCATTGTCCAGTTCTTTCAACAGACAACTCTTAAGTAAAACCAACAATTACTTGTATATTTCGTTGCAGCTTGAAATATTGTATTGTTAGATTTAGCTTAAAATTTTTCATTTTTCCTGTTTCACTCTGAGTTATTCATGTAAATCAATTATCATTTTTCTTCAACACTCGCCTCTTGACCGTCAACCTTGGAGGAAAGTCTCCGCGCTTATTATAATTCACTCACAAACGTGTAGAGGCAGCTGGCATTCAAAATAATAAAAAATTATTATTATTATTATTATTATTATTATTATTATTATTATTATTATTATTATTATTACGATGATGTTTAAGTCTATGCTGTGATCTCACAGATTAGATTCAGTTTGAATATAAATTAGGACAGAGAATTTCGATCTAATTATAGGGTTAGGGTCAAATTTTTAAAAAACTTATAAGACAAAAAATTAGGTTGGCTTTGGCGAGTTTAATTCATTTAACCAAGGTTATAGTTAACTATATTAATTAAAACATCATTACCACATCAATAATTTCACTTTTTTATTAATTTGTAATGATCAAGTATGAAAAAGAACGTTAGAACGGACAATACTAATAAACACCCTCTAGTTTTAATTTAATTTTCAGCAGACAACATAACGACTATAAGTTTTTAATTAATCATAATCTTAGAATTATCTTAAAATCATAATTTAATATTTTTCATTAAAAATAGACTAATAGACAGGGATAATATCAAAATTTCATACTAAACAAATTAATCTTTCAACTCAAAATTATTAAATTAATTTATAATAAAAAAATTTGAAAGGGACAAAAAAAACCCAATCAACACGCACTACCATCAACCACTCACGCCACACACCGCACCATCCCAAAACACCCGTCACGCCACTCACATCACCACATCCATCTCAACTCTTTTGAGGAAATTAAAAATCAATCAAATTAAAATAAAATTAAAAAAATACAAGCAAACTTGGTTGATCATCCAACGCAACCCAAAGAAGACTAAAAGAGGGAGAACACAGACTAGCATAAATCAAATTAGAAAACATAGCAATACTAAATCAAATTAGGGAAAAAAAACAGCTTAGCAGCAACCCAACAACAACCCAGCTACTCTATTATCAGTAATAAAAATCAATCAAAATAATAAATCAAATTAAAAAAAAACAGCAACTTAACGGCAGTCCAACAACTTAGTAGCAACACAGCAACAAGCAAACTCAACTACTCTACCACCACCATCCAGTTGGATTATTTGGGAATAAGGGTATGATAGTCTTTTCATTCTTTTATTCGTTTTCTGATTAATGAAAAACATTAGATGATTATTTTAAAACAATTATAGGAGTGTGTTTGATTAAAAATGTATAGTTGTTGTCAGCTTCAAATTAAGTTAAAATTCAAAGGTATTTATTGATATTATCCTAGTGTGAGAAACTAGTGTTGAAAGTTGTACTTAATGAAGCTAGCGAAGAAATGGCTTGTAGGAATTTCAGGTTTCATCTTATTGTTCATTTCCTTCTTTTCTTAACTAAATCTCTGCTTCTTGAAGCCAAAGGGTCCAATTCTAGCGGTGGGAGTTTCAGTTATATTGAGATGGAGAGGAAAGCTCTCCTGAAATTCAAAGATGGTCACACAGATACTTCTGGTTGGCTTTCTTCTTGTGACGGGGAATCCATAACAAGAACAAATTAAAATCAAACACTCTCTCGACAATCACTCACAATCACACACAATCAACCAACAATCCAAGGATCTATCTGAACACTCTTTTAATATATCAAAAATCAATATCTGAATAATGTCTAACAAAATAATAATGAAACCCTATATTTATACTAATCAAGATGTATTGAAATTTGAGTTAAATTAGAAAAGTCAAAATCTCTATTTGAGTCAAAATCCCTAAATTAACAATTTATGTTTGAATCAAATTAGGAAAATTCAAGATCCCTAATTGAGTCAAAATCCCTAACTCATAAAATTCATAATTCAATTAAGCTTTAAATAACTAAATTATTGAAAAGACTCAGTTATCCCTAATATAAAAATAACTCATGTTGCATCAATTCTCCCACACTTAGAAAACTCGACTCTTGGCGAGTTGCTCAAGGCGGATGTTGCCAAAATACGATAAAGCACCAAGTCTTGTCTTGCATAAACATAGCAATGTCGTCGATCGAAGTCTGCACTTCACGATAATCGAAGAACATATATACTAGCGGTTGAAAACTAGGCAATATTGCTTTGATGGATGTCAATGTTGGTGAAGAAACAATCCACATCATAGGAGATTTCAAAATAGAGATAAGCATGCCTTGGTTTGGGCTTTGATTCAACACATTAGAAACTCCTAAGAAATCAACTTCAATTTTGGACTTGGAGATAACTTCTCAAAGTAGTTTTGGAGACTCAAAAATTTTTTCTTCATGAGATAATTCAACTTCAATCTTTGTTGCGGAGACTTTTTTTTTTTTTTACAGACGGATGTTTTCAATTGACTTCTCATCAACCACTGGCATAACTTCAATATGATGCTCTCTAACCTTGAAATCTTCAACATGTATAGGCTCAATTTCATCTATAAGCTCTTCCTCAATAAGACTCTCTTCACTCTTGACTTTAATATCATTAACTTGAATCTCAACCTCATGATCATCTTCACTTGGAACTTCATCATTCATAACTACTTTCTCAACATCTTCTCTTACACATGGAACTTTATCTTCTATAAGTTCACACTTGGTAGGTTGGACTTTATCACAAGAATATGGGGTAAAGATAGAAGAATGACCACTTTGAGGAAGTGTTTGAGTGACAATTTACAAAACTCATCGTATTGGGTAATTAATCTATCTAATCGATCCAAATCAATTTTCCAATCACAAGACTCATGATTTTGAGGTCGATAACTTACCACTTTTTGACGCTTAGGCATATATCTAGGCAGGCATATATCTAGGCCAAGATGTGAAGGTATAAAAGTATCAATTATTAAATGGTTCATCTCATCCCATGTTGGAAGTTCTCCCGTTCTTCTTGGATGTTTACTCTTAACCATCCACCATTCAAAAGTAAAATCTCTCAGTTGGGTTGCATCACAATCAACCATCATATCTTCTAGAAGATCTACATCATAAAAATATCGCTCCAAGCTATCAAACCAATGAAGAATCCCTTTAACATGACAACGGAAGTCAGAAAGAATAATTTTCACATAAGGACGGCAACGAATCCCATAGAAATCTAAACGTCTATTGAAAGCAATCTCATATTTCTTACGTTCATAGTTGCTTTGATAACCCCAATAAGCCATTGGGATTAAACTGCAAAAGTCAAAGGTATGGAAGGCAGCACAAAAATGGGTTAAACTACAAATTCTGAGACATGAAGGACTCCATGTAACTTCAAAGGTTCAAGGGCTGATTGATATTATATCCAAGCAAGCTTAAAATCTGATTTTTTGAGTTTCGAACACTTTCTGGTAGGAATTAGTAGTCGGCAAATAAGGGAAAGTTGACAGGGAGGGGCCGATCTATCACTTGGTGGTGGAGGTGAGACACCACTCGCCGGTCCGAAGCGATGAACAGTACCAGCAACGAACGGTTTTTGGCCGTTTTGGAGCGTTTCCTGTGAGATTCTGGTGACGGTGATGAAGGAAAGAATGATTGAGACGGTCAGATCTATAAGTTGATGTATTGGGTGATGGGTGATGCGTCGGTTGCCGGTGACGAACACTAACTTCAGCGATGAACAGTAATAAACAGTGACTGTGTTTGGGGTTTATGAAATTTAGGATGAATTTTGTAAAACGATGTTAGGCTCTGATACCAAATTGATGGGAAACCCATAACAAGAACAAACTAAAATCAAACACTCTCTCAACAATCACTCACACTCACACACAATCAACAACAATCCAAAAATCTGTCTAAACACTCTTTTAATATGTCAAATAATCAATGTATGAATAATGTCTAACAAAATAATAATGAAACCTTATATTTATACTAATCAAGACATATTGGAATTTGAGTCAAATTATGAAAGTCAAAATCCCTATTTGAGTCAAAATCCCTAAGCTAACAATTTAGGTTCTCTAATTGAGTCAAAATCCCTAAATCATAAAATTCCTAATTCAATTAAACTTTAAATAACTAAATTATTGAAAGACTTAATTATCCTTAATGTAAAAATAATCCATGCTGCATCATCTTGGGTTGGTGCTGACTACTGCAATTGGAATGGTGTAGGCTGCGGCAACCAGTCAGGCAATGTTATAAGACCTCAATACCCTGAATTATTTTGATCCAATTCAAGGAGCATTAACTTACGAGAAATCACGCCTTGGTGGTACGTTAAATCCTTCTTTGCTTAACTTGACACATTTCAATTACTTGGACCTTAGCAGGAACCATTTTCAAGGAACACCAATTCCAGATTTTATAGCTTCAATTAAGAATTTGAAGCACCTTGATCTTTTCCGAGCATCCTTCACTGGAATGGTTCCCTCAAGTCTTGGGAATTTGTCAAACTTAAGAGTACCTTGATCTCACCACGTCTCCATATACCAAAGAGCTATGGATCTCAGATTTAAACTGGCTCTCTGGTCTCTCCTCCCTCCAATACCTCCGTTTAGGAGGCTTGAACCTCAGTAAGGCAACGACTAATTGGATAGAAAATGTAAATACGCTCCCTTCTCTTCTGGAGCCGCAATTAGATGACTGTGAACCCCATAATCTCCCTTATTCTCTTCCATTTGTTAATTTTTCGTTACTCTCCAACCTCGATCTCTCTTTTGACTTCAGCTCTTCGGTACGTCAATGGTTATTCAATATCAGTTCACTTGCGAACGTCAAACTTATTGATTGCGAACTTTCAGGTTCCCTTCCCAAGGTTCGACAGGGGTTTCTATGCAACTTTCATAATTTAAATCTTTATAATTATATCAGTGGTGAAATAGAAGAATTCGTAGAGTTTTTGTCTAAATGCAGTAACAGTACGTTAGGAAACTTAGATTTGACTTTAAATAAATTGGACGGTATTTCTCCTAATTCGTTAGGATCCTTTAAGAATTTGCATAATCTTTTGCTTTCCCGAAAATCATTTTCGGGTCCATTTCCAGCATCCATAGGAAATTTGTCGCTTTTGGAAGATATGGACCTATCTTTTAACATGCTGAAAAGGACCATCCCGGAATCTATTGGACAACTTACAAACTTAACTATTTTGGATCTCTATGAGAACACATGGAATGCTGTCATCACTGAAAATCATTTTCAGAATCTCACAAGATTAATTAGTCTATCCTTATCCACCAAAATCAAAAGTAACTCTTTTGTTTTCAGTGCGAGAAACGATTGGATTCCTCATTTCAGTCTTTATTTCATAAGAATCAGCAATTGCCAATTGGGTCCTGAATTTCCTTCGTGGCTTCGAAATCAGGTCCGCCTTAGTGAAATAACGCTCTGAAACGATACAATTTCAGATATCATACCTGACTGGTTTTGGAGAATGTTATCACCAAAAGTTAGGTGGTTGGATCTTTCATATAATCAGTTAAGAGGAGAGCTTCCCGAGTCGATAAATGTCGGTATTCATGCGCAAGGTTGGTTTAGGATTCAACCGTTTAGAGGGTTCTCTTCCACTCTGGTCAAATGTGACCAGTCTCTCATTAGGGAACAATTGTCTTACTAGACAGATTGCTATAAATATCAGCCATGAAATGAGAACACTGGTGAGGCTGGATCTTTCTAAAAACTTACTAAATGGTAGCGTTCCACTATCCGTTGGAGAAATGAAGGATTTATCTGTTCTCGACTTATCATACAATTATCTGACGATAGAAATCCCTTCAAGTTGGCGAGGTCTAAACAATTTGTGGGCTTTGGACCTTTCGAACAACACACTCTCTGGAGGCATTCCAAGCTCTATCTGCTCCCCCTTCACTTAAATGGTTGCAACTGAGAAGTAACAATCTTTCGGGAGAGCTCTCTCTGTCCTCACAGAATTGCACGGGCATGAATGCAATTGATCTTGGAGATAATAGATTCTTTGGAACTGTATCGACTGCCGGAAACAAATTCTTTATTTTTTACTTGGGACTTCGAGGCAAACTATTAACTGGAAATATTCCTGATCAACTATGTCAATTCCCTAGTTTCCCTATCCTGGACCTTTCACACAGTAATTTATCAGGGTCCATCCCTACATGTCTCGGCAATTTGGAAGCTATGAAACATCGAGGCTCTTACTATAAGTCATCACCCTCAACCATAAGCATGCTATTCCCTCAACATGTGGAGTTGGTTGTAAAACGAAGACAAAATGAATATAAGGATCTGATTTCACTTCTGAGTGTCATAGACCTCTCAAGCAACAACTTGAAGGAAAAGATACAGGAAGAGATAACAAATCTCTCTGTAACGCCAAATTGGGTAAGTATATATATTTATATAAATGGTATAATAAGTATATGAACAATTGTTAGTAGAATTATATTAGGTGCATAATATTAGACTAATGAGTGCTGATGTGGAAACTTTATATTAATTAGTTCATTATTAATATTTTGTTTGTATGATTATATAATAATAGTCACGTTTGCAGTACTCCTCATGTTAACACGAACCCACAATCCCCAGTTACGCAGAAATTGATTACAATTGCATTCCTCACGTTCTCACATGAATTTCATCGCAATCAATTCTATCGCAATTGATGTGGTACTTAGCGTCTATATAAGGTTTTACAATTTCCATTTTTGCTTTGTTTTTATTACAGTAAATAATTATCTATGTATATTTTTGAGTATAGGTCTCAGAGAGAGATAAGCACTTATATTGTTCAATTTGAGTTAAATTCTTCATTCAGTTATCTATGATTTACATTTCTTTTAAGTAATTTATTTGTGACATATTAATTATATGCCATGACTTTAGCGTAGAAGTGAAAGGGTGCAGATTGATGTATGTATGGGATTATGTAGTATGTAAAATTCCTGTAAGCATATGAATTCTGAAATACTGAAATTTCTGACAGTGGGGGAATCAACAAATTTTAGAAATTTCTTGAGTTAGGTTTTGAAGCTAAGCTAATTTTTGGTATGATGAAACTAGACATCTTAGATGTCTAAAGAAATTTATTTCAGCTAAAAATGTTTAATATGCGAATTTTGGTGAATTTATGAATTACACTGTTCTAGGCAGATTATGCTATTTTAGAATTTATGTTGTCAATTACGAGAATTTTTAAGATGCCTTAAACATGTTAGAAATTTATAAAATTTTATATGAAATATCATTTATATATCTACTATTACAAATAAAAATTTGATGATTTATCGCTAAGTATATAAATAGCTAAAAATCATTGAATAGAGTGACCTCACTGTGAAGTCTAGGTTGATAGTTTTTAGGTACTGACTTGTTAGGTCATTTTGAGAATGATTTCGTATAAATTTTTCATTGAAAATTTCATAGAATCTTATTTTATATGTTTACTAATACTCTGTAAAATTTCAGAATTTTTGAACTCATCATGAATTTTAAAATATTCACTAAAAATAGGTCGTATAC
>SNVD02004059.1:0-19483 GCA_013180625.2 Boswellia sacra
CGAACTCGGCGTGGCCGTGCACACCCACAGCCAGCACTACCAACAACAACAACAACAACAGCAGCAGCAATATTATCAACACCAACAATTCAACCCGATGAGTGCGAGTCAGCAACACCAACAGCAGAGCAACTACTCGATCAACGGCATCCTCGGCATCGAGCACCAGATGCTCGAGAGCGCGGCCGCGGCCGCCGCCGCTGCAGCCGCCGCCGCCAACAGCGACGGCAGCGAGTCGCCCCTAGACGTGGGCGGGGCGGGCGGCGGGGGCGGGCGCGCGTAGCAAGAACTCGCGGCGGCGGGCGCCAGGACGAGGGCGGGCGAGCGCCAGCGGAGAGTCTGTCGAGCCTCAGCAACGAGGCCATCGATCTCAAGGCGACTTCCGCCTCCGCAACGTCCACCTCGAGCTCGGCGGCGACCGCAGCGGCGGCGGCGGCGGCGGCGGCGGCGCCAAACGACAGCTCGGCCCAGGCCAGCGAGATGCCGCTCGCAGCAGGTAAACTGACGGCCGCTCGCAGCGCCACTTCCGGCGCCGCGGCTCACGAGTGGCCCAAGAGTGGCGACTTTCACTCGAGCCCGGGCGCGGGCGGCACGCCCAACTTCATGCAGACGCCGCCGCCGCCGGCCCAGCCCAGAGACAATGCCAACGCCGACATGAGCGCGGCCTACAGATAGAAGTCAGCGGGCGACCGGAAGTGGGGGTCGAATCGAACACTTTCGGGCGAGTTTGTTGACGCCCGCTTTTTGTGGGCCCCGCGGGCGCGTGTCTGTGTGCGCGTGTGCGCTCGTGAGTCTGTAGCCGGCGCGCAGTGGTCGACTTCCGAGATTGACTCAACCAAAGGGTAGAGTTAGTCATCTGCAAGAAGTGGGCGCCCAAGTGGCGTCGCTCGCACTCACTTACGCAACGCAGACTAACTCAAACACACACACACACAGGAAGTCCGAGTGACGTCGTGAGAGTCGACTCGTTGTCATCGCCGCGCGCCGCTCGCTCGGCCATCTGTCTGTCTGTCTGGCTGGCCGGCTGTCTATCTGTTTCGCCGTTCGCCGTCGTCAGCGCGGCGGACGCATTGTAGTTATATATTACGTCGTTGTTATCACAGAACAGAATTAAGCAAATACACTGGGACAATCACACGCATTCAACCACACAAATACACCAACACCAACACACACACACCATAAAAACACATTCGGGCCGCAAACAAATGTTCATCACTCTCAAAGTCCAGCGCCATCGCGCTTTCGAGGGCGCCGCCGAGTTCACACCGCCGCTGACGCGATGATTGATTGAAAACGAACCCGAGGCTGGCGCTAGATTGGCCACAATCCACTCGGGCCCTCACAGGAATATACACTTACATACCCACACACACGAACACACACACAAATCTCACACTTTGAAACTAACAAGACTCACACTCACCCAAATATCATAGACCCATATGGATACACCTTCAAGGCCTAGCTGCATCGCAAACAAACGATTGTAAACTCAACTACTTCTGTATTATTAAACTCATTAGCTTCTCTCACTCTCTGGCTCTCTGAATCTCGATTTTCGGGTGATTTTATCCGAGACACGCCCCTGTTGATTCTACCAAGGGCGTGTCGCGCGCCCGACCGCCTCATAGGCACGTCAAATGTGTGCGGCTGCGATGAGGTTTGCAACCGTCAAAAGTTAGCAAACGTTGTGCTTGTGATTCGCGGCCGCCCTCGAGCCCGCGCTTTTTCTTCCCCATGTGTTAGTGTTGTTGTTGGCCCGCTTCGCTTCCACAACACCAATCACCCCCTCAATCCGGCGATTCACCTGACACCACCGGTCAACCATCCAACAATATTCATTTAGCTGCCCCTCCCCCATAAAGCTATTATCCTGGAACACAGTGCCCAGCCAGCACGCACAAAGCCAACATGACTGCCGACGTCACTGTCCTCCAACAGAATCCCTGTGAGCCTTTCAATATCGACTACCAATCCTTCTCGCAACTCCTCACCGACCCCACCACCAAATCAGATCTCAGAGTCCTACTCAAAGCCTGGACTGTTCTCATCAAGACAACCGAAATCTATCGCGAAAACTTACGTGAAATCTTTAGCGTACTCAATGACACCGTGGGCTCGCAAGTATTCGAGACCTCCTCTCAGGGCATGCGAGTAAACTTTTTCGAATCCATCGACGAGCGCCTCCAGTACCTGGCCACTCTCAAATCTATTGTTGCCGTCAATTGTGCCTTTGTTCAACATTTTGAAGATGCGTTGTCATCCAAGAATCTCGAGGATTCTTTCGCTGATGGCCGTCAGCGAAAGAAGAAAAAAGTCGATAACGATATACCTCAAAAGGACTACGACCGCAACAGGGAGCGTGTCATGAAGAGTCTACTTCAGCTTATTGTGATACCTCTCAACAAGGTCGCCGACTCGCCCACTGAAGCCAAAGAATTAGTTGGTCAGATCATGAGAGTAGTTTATAAAATGATAGAGAACTCCTCCATCAACAATCTCACCCGCAGCAAGGACCTGCTTGACATCGTATTGTCCATTGTAGGCTGCGGGGTTGAAAAGTACAATCAGTCCCTTAGTTTTTGCCTAAAACTAATACAGATACTTCAGTACAAGGAACAGCTAGCGCCTCTGCTTGCCGACATTGTTGCCTTCATTGTTACACGTCACGAACAAAGACTGCTCATCAGTGAAATTCTTCGGGAAATCGATCGAATTGATGTCAAAGAGTTATCCAGAGACTCGTCATGTCCAAGAGCAGTTTCGACTTTCTTGACCAATCTATCCGAGAGATGCCCCAAGGAATTTGTTCCGTCTCTCAATCATGTATTTGGTTATTTGGAGCAAGATTCGTACATCATGCGTAACGCTAGTCTGACAGTGATGGCCAATCTCATCATAAAACACTTGTGTCAAGTGGAAGAGGAAAAGTCTCTGAGAGACGAAATGCTTGATGCCATGTTAGCCCATATCAAAGATGTAGTCGGCTACACTCGTTCAAAAGCTTTAGGAGTTTGGTGCACACTCTGTGAGAATCAATGTCTTCCGCTAGCATTCATCGGACCTGTTACGAAGGCTGCTGTAAGAAGGCTCAGCGATAAATCCTGTTTCGTACGAAGAAGCGCCGCCAAGTTCATAGTCAGCATCCTAGGTCGCAACCCTTATGCTCACAAGCTTCCGCTCAAAGCGTTTGTTGAGAAATATCAAGTCGAAAGAGAACTACTAGAAAAACTGCTCGAAGAAGAGAAATCCAAGATCGAGCGCGAAGAAGAGGTATTGGAAACACTGAGTCAATGCTCACAAAGCGAAAGTATTACTGACGATACGGATCCCGAAAAAGTCCATCCTAACATATCAATTAGAAGCATTATCCTTTCAGAAGAGTCTGCTGTTGTTTCACAAAGGAGGAAGGTCGATTTCCTCCAGAAAGCAATAGACTTTACCAAAGAGATACACAAAGCTATACCACTGATGGTTGAGATGCTGACTTCAAAAAACAACACCGACATACAGGAAGCAATCGACTTCTTCGTCTTCTGTCATGAGTTTGGAATCGAAGAAGCCGTCATTGGATTCAAGAGAATGATTCTGCTCGTTAATACCACCGAAAAAGCCATAAGTGATACTATCTTAGCCGCCTATAGGAAAATATTCTTCAATCCATCCCATAAGGAGACCCGAGTAGTGTCTAACTTGATAGACTTTGTCCGAACTGCATCTATAGGCGAGTGTATATCACTGCAAATACTTATCGGTCAATTTGTAGCCCACGGAGACTTCACAAAGAGTATGGAACGGGACTTGTGGGCCATATTCACCAGAAAGAGACCCATCAACTGCGAAGAGGAACCGATCGCAGCCATCCAACTCTTGGGCATGCTTGCCACTACTCAACCGGAACTCATTCATCACAATCTCCAAATCTGCGTTCAATATGGTCTATCAGTCGAGAAGTTTGCAGAGCTAGATTGTAGACTCGTTCGGGAAACATGTATAGCTATCAAAAAATCGTTGCCTAAGAAGATCGAAGATAGGCAGAAGAAACCTTTGCGTCTATCAAGGAGTGATGAACTATTTCAGAAGCTGGAGAATGTTCTCGTCTGTAGTTTATTAGAACTTGAATCGGAGCACTGGTTCTCTATGTGTGACGAAGCCCTAAAAATCATTTTCGAAATGGCAGAAAACCCAGAGAAGATATGCGAATCTCTTTACAAGCGTTTATCCGAGGAACTACTCAAGAATTCAGTTCAATGTAACTCGGTCCTTAGCCAGGAAAACACAAATAGAAATGAGTCCCCTGATTTCGTGTTCCAACCCTCAACACTGACAACTGGACGGACTTCAACCCAAGGAACAAATCAGCTTGAGATGGTGCATCCATTAGCCTTGTCTAGGTTCATCCATTTTCTAGGCGATGTTGCTCTAAATCTGGCAGTTTTCCTAGAGTTGAACGTCTTGCTTGAGATCAAAATGCGAAATGTCATGTCAAACGATGATAAAGACAAGACGACCACCAGTGTCAACAATATTAGTGTCAACAACATTAGCATATCCAGCAGAAGGCGCTCGAAAAGATTTGGTGCCAACAAATCTGCTGATGATCAGAATCTAGAGGAGGAGATAGGACTGGCTGGTGCCGAGGCTGAAGACATTGAGATGGAGTTCATAGGAAGTATTTGTGATGAGGAGATAGTGTGTGGCAACAACTTGCTCGCCAAGTTGTCGCGATTTATCATAGAAGTTGTTACAGATCCGACCAGATATCCTCAGAAAGAGGTTAAACTCTCGGCATCTCTAGCTTTGGCCAAATTCATGATGGTTAGTGTCAAGTTTTGCAATACATACCTCAGACTATTGTTTACAATACTCGAAAGGACGACAGATAGTGAGGTCAAGATCAACTTACTTGTTGCCATCAGTGATCTTTGCGTTAGATTCCCAAATCAACTAGATGGCTGGACAAGCAAAATATTCGAATGCTTGAAGAGTGATGACAAATTGGTTCGCAGATCGGCACTGAAAATTATCTCGCGTCTTGTATTGTGTGATGTTATGAAGGCTAAAGAGCAAATCAGCGCCATAGCCAACCTTCTTGTAGACGATGACGAAGCTATCGCGACCTATTCAAGACACTTCTTCATAGAACTCAGTAAGAAACTTAATGCCATCTACAATGTACTTCCGGACATAATATCTCGACTCAGCATCAGTGCAAGCGAGGAAAATTTCAGGATAGTGATGAAATTCATATTTGAGTTAATTGATAAGAGTCACCAGATTGAACGACTAGTTGACAAATTGTGTACACGCTTCTTGGAGACAGACAACGAGCGACAGTGGTCGGATTTGGCCTACTGTCTGTCCCTACTGAAACACTCAGACAAATCGATGATCAAGCTCTTGGACAGATTCGACTGTTACAAAGACAAGCTGTGCATCGATGCTGTGCGGGAATTTATCACGAATACTGTCGCAACCTACAAGAGGACGCCGCAACTTAAGGCTGAGATGAAGCAGATGCTCGATGAGTTTGAATCAAAGCTCGCACAGACCAACAGCAAACCTGACGAAGAGGACGGTGAGTCTAGACCGGATGCTGACAATGAGAATGGCAGTGAAGACACTCAAAACTGCAACGGGATTGACTCCACGGAGGCAGATATGGACATGGTTGCCGATGTCACCAATTCAACTGAAGAATAAACATGACCACAAGGTTTATATACTTGTTATTAAGATTAAGTCCCATTTATGATCCTCCTTTTCTCCCCTGAGCTAACGTAGAGTGCTAAAATCATGAACTGTATTTGAGTTCGTAAAATCTGAACAGTCCGTCCTTGTCGCGTTCACGGACATATCTGGCTAGATCCTTGCGAGTTATCATTCCAACCACTTCGTTCCTATCGTCTATCACAACTAGATGTCTGAGACCTAGTGATCTGAATATTTGGAATATCCTCGGGAAACTCGCTGAGTAGTGAACAATATAGGGTGTTGGATTCATGATTGATCGCAGATCTACGTGGTACTTGTAGGCCTCATCGTCTAGTTTGGCAATCACATGTTCTAGGGAAGGGTAACGAGGATATGATTGTTGAAATGCCTCAAGATTGAGCTTCTCATAGCTTCTATCATTCTCGTTGAATATTTTGAGATCTAGCATGACCAACAGTTGCCACCGAAGAACAATACCACGGAAGCGGCCGCGAGGCTCACGTTTTGCACTTATGGAACATCGTTGATATGATCCCGAGGAGAATTCCTCTCTTCTTTCCGGGTCAGAAATGCTGTCATTTATGAGGTTGTGAGTGTCTGAGAGTGTCGATGTTGATGACGCTGTCGATTGTAATGGCTCCTCTGAAATATCTTCCTGACCTCTATTGGAGGGTGGCGTCATATAAAGACTTTCGCCTGCTTCTTGGTGGTGACGGCGATTGTGCAAATGATAATCTTGACTAGTGTTTAGAGTGTCTAAGTCAACAACCGGGAAACCGTTGTGGGTTGTCGATCTAAGTATGTGTATGAGATTGGAGACAGTTTCAGTTGTCTGTAATACTTTAACCTTCGGCTCCATTATGTCGGATGCGTATATTGTGTGTGATTTGATTGGAGGCTCCCATTCCAAGAATGGAACGTTAGCCATCTCTATTGCGATGTCGTAGAGACCAACGATGAATGAGTCGGCGACCCATTTGGACACCATCAAACAGATCATGATTGGCATGCCGAATGAGATACAACCTGTAGCTTCAATTACTATGACAGTCAAGGATATTGTCATGCGGACAATACCACCGAGTACAGCTACAGCACCGATGATGGCAAACTTATTTTGCTGTAAGAGCCACTCTTGAGGACCGAAGTGCCATAGTAGTAGTGCACCGATGAGTCTGCCACCAGTGGCACCTATCAATAACGAAGGTATAAAGATACCAGCAGATACACTTGTACCATATGTTAAGACAGCTAACCAATAGTAGACTATGAAAAATATTGCTAACGTTTTCATCGACCAGATATTTTCTTGTAAAACCATGAAAGTAGATGCCGCCCCCTCTGACGTCTTGAGCCACAATGAGGACATGGCAGAATACTGACCTGGTGGGCACACAAACGTGAGTATGTGCCCGTCCGTATATTTCCGGACTTCTTGAGAAAAGTCATATGGGATTATTGAGCTATTCTGACTGGTTTCTTGCTTGAAGCCGAATGGGAAGCCGTATCTCCATGGTCTATAATAAGAGAAAAAGTGTCTTGTCGGACTGTTAATTTTGGTGGGAAGTGGTCTACAGTCAGACGCACATAAGATGAGTATCATTCCGGCTGTCACAGTGATACATGCTACCGAGATAGCCTCCATTACTTTTAATTTCTTGCTTGATATGTATGTCTTCCTAAACTTTGTTATGAGCACATGGACATAGCAAAACGACGCTCCAATCAGTCCACCGCATATGGCGATGCAAATATAGATTGGTATCTCAAACCAGAAGTAATCCAGTTCTTCGACCAAACCAAAGTTGACTAAACTGTGGAACGCTAGGATGCCACCTTGTTGATTGTAAGCGACCATGAGTAGGTTAATTGTGAAAGATGTGGTCATAGAGCAAAAGAATAAACGCCAGGTGAGTGACTGATTCCAAAATGAAGCACCTTCCTCCAGAGCAAATAGAACTCCGCCTATAGGCGCACCGAAGGCCGCTGCCACTCCTGCTGAAGCACCCGCAGATACAAAATCTCTTTTATCCCGATCATTACGGAACGACTTGAATATTCCAAGGTCACAGTTGAATGTTGATGCCTTGCCTTGTGACAGTCCGGCACCGATTGCAGCTCCACAGTGGATGAACGGACCCTCCTTACCGACTGCAAGTCCACCTACGACGGATGAGATGACACCAAGTAGCTTTGTCAGATATGTCGTTATTCTTACCACATAAGGGATCTTCACACCATTAAGGTAGCATTTTACCACAGGTATGCCACTTCCTGCTGCAACTGGGGCTATGAACGTCACAATGATCGAACCAAACATGATAAATATACTATTCCATCCGACTGAAAACACGTATGGATGCAACATGCAATAGAGCATATCAATACTTGTGAGAGCTTCTCCACTCGAAGTATCATTGCGTGTACATGGAGGTTTGTCTGCTAGGCTGAGTATGTACCCATATTTGATATGAGTGAGATAATCTACGGCAAGGAATGCAAAAAACCCTGATACTGCTGTCGCCAAGCCTATGAGAAGTATTGCTAACCATCGCTGAAATTCTCTCCAGATGTAGTTCTTGAATCTTGTTCTATGATGGTGCTCTAGATATATCACATTCTCAATCAAGTCATAGTCCAAGCTCTCGTACTTCATGGAGAGCGTTCGCTCATTAGTGTCATGAACCATTGTTGCTCACTAGTCTGTTATAGTTGTGGCGAAATGTTGATCCGCATGAGCACCGGGGGAGTAAATAATCTTATCATTGATTAATAATGAATAACACCGCGGGTGTAATCGACTTCGGAATAGATTAGAAGTGAACTCGATAGTAACAATGGCTAACAAGTGTCTCGAGAGAGTTAATTCAGTTCGCAGCAAAATACGAGTTTGTTTATGTTGTGCGCGCCTCGAGAATAAATGATTCATTGATCAGTCGTATCGGGACGTCCGCTCTGTTCCGCTGCGAGTTCAATGTCAATTTGACCACGAACCTTTCACCTGCATGAGATCGAGCTAATCAGTACACCAATCTATCATGTGGCCTCATCATATTGGACCGCACGGCTGGATTTAGAAAATTTTTGATCGTGATTCGTCTCACGTGTTGGCCATAGTCACACAAATCTAACGATATCTCGAGTAACAATATACTGTGTTGCAAGAGTCTCTGTTCAACTCATCCTCGATAGTGAATTTGAGACAAAATCAATTGGTTCTCGAACGCGTGACATAGCGATCTGCTCATTTGATGAGTCAGCAGGAAGACGATCACCAAATTCGTATTTTACTTGAACTTTACCGTTTGCTGTACAGTTGAAAAAAATCATATCAGCGAGCTACTGATCGTTCCGGGCGCCTCAAGACGTCATAACGAGTTTACAATTGACCTTCTCGACAATTTAGTGACTGTGTGTGTTTGAGTGTCTTGAATGGAGATTCAAGACACTCAAACACAAGTCTGGGTTCTTGATCGCGACTTCGCGTGGTGTTACATCATGATCTCATCATGATGTAACACCACGCGAGTGAGTTCATGAGATCATCTCCTCTCTCTCTCTCTCTCTCTCTTAGACATAAGCTCTGCGAGCGTGTAAGCATCTAGATCAATCATCATCAACTGCAGCAAGCAATCATAAACTCTGACTTCGTAGGTACATTTGTTCACGATGCATGTTGGGTGTAGATGCCATCAAGTTTGGGTCAATTTGCGAAGCGTCTCGAACCGGAAGCATCCGGTTTTCTAGCTCGGAGTGAATAGTCCAGATAGAGGGGGTCACTGATTGGGATTAGAATATCTCAGCTGTGCTCATATTTACCAATCAGCAACCAGACTTGCAGGTCCTGATCCACATGTTTAGTGTAGCGGTTCTTTCGAAGAGTGAACCGCAACACTAAACATGTGGGGGTGAAGAATTCCTAATGGCATGGCGCGTGGATTCCAGTCGCACGTCACACTATCGCGTTCGGCGGTTATATTTTTGGCCATCGAAGGTATGGGGATGTTCGAAGCATCCAAAACGAAACATGACAACATAGATGGCATCTTCTTTGCAACCTTCAAGTGAGAAGAGCAAGCTGTAGATATCATTCGCTCTGCAGTTCGAAATGAGTCCCCAAACAACAAAGGTACACGATGTTCGGTCGGTGCACAAACTGTTGCCTTATGTGGACGAAGTAGTTTTCGTGCTTCTGTTGACGGTCTCTATGGGACTACTGTGGACCCATCGTACCGAAATACCTGTTGATTGTCACCGCGCTAATGAGACCAGAGATGAACTGTATCCAAGCTGGACAACTGATGGGTTTGTCAGTGTCAGCGCAGAGCTAAAGACCAAGTCGAACCCGCTCAACAAGTGGATCGAACGACTCACAAAGAAGGAAGTCGACTATGAGATCCCAAGCTATCCACTCGATGCCCAGCCCGACCCAGAGCGCGTGACGCACATCGACGTGGATTTGCGCAATTGCACTGATGCAATCAAGGATCAGCGCAGATGTGGCGCCTGCTATGCCTTCAGCTGGATCTCGTTGGTCGAGTGGCACCACTGTCGCCAGACTCGCGGTGAGCAACGCATAAACTTGAGCGAACAGCACATAGTCGACTGTGGACAGGTTGCCCGTCTGCGTGGCTGTGTCGAGGGCAAACTGAGCGACGCGCGTGACTTTTCGCAAGTGTTTGGCCTCCACTTGGAACAAAACTATCCCTACACAGGCACCCAGGGCGTCTGCCGTAAGGGAGCCGAGCTGGAGGCCAAGAAGCTCAAGGTGAAGGTGCGCGATTTTCGACGTCTCCTGGTCGTCAGGGAAAACTTCGAGCGCGTGCTCGCTGAGCAGCCCATATTGCTCGAGGTACACTTGCCGGCCGACATACTCGACTATTCGTCTGGCATCCATCCGGGCCACAACTGCGACCCCGAGCGTGGCCACGGGATGCTCCTTGTTGGCTATGGTCGCCAGGACGGAAAACCCTACTGGTTGTTGCGCAACTCCATGAGTCGAAAATGGGGCGAGAACGGGTACCTGAGACTTGCCCGCGACATGCCGGATATGAAGCGCTGCTTCAGGAGTGCCTTCGTTGCCAAGTTTAGATTCGCCCACTTGGACGAGGACAACTATGTGGATTTTTACGACTCGCTTCTCTACGAGCCGGCCGTTGAGCAGCGCGAAAAGTATCCCACATTGACTTGAAATAAATCTGTCTCGTCTGGGTGACCTACACGTGCGCATATCCAAGACCTCGGGGACTGTCGACTGACTATTGACGCTTGAGAGGCGGCCTCACGTCATCAACTCTTTGCATACAGAACTGGCCTCGATTTTAGGCCACACCAACTCGAGCGTCACCACAGAGTTGCCGCGAGACCGTAATCAAGCCTGTGTGCTCTCTAGAAGGCTACGCGGGTACACTAGACGGGCAGAGATGAAAACCACGGTAACGTTCGTTGCTCGACGCTAAATTAAGTTCAAGAGCGCTCATGAATGGCGGCGTCTTGCTGATGGTGATGCCTATGGCCCCATGCGAAGTTTCGCGCACGATGCAGCGCGCACAGTACGCACTCGTCTCTGGGGGCCCCTTGTCTGTCTTGCCAATTGAGTCACGTCTGTGTTCTCATTTGCGCACCTTTCTCCAGACACATCGCGAATCTGCATCATTTCTAGGTCACGTAGAGCCCACTTCAGCTCACACCTCAGCCCCGAGTTAGGGGCGTCCAACGTCATCATCTTTTCCCCCTTTCTGTGAGCTCTTAACACCGCGAAGGCTCCGATTAGACGGAGGCGCCTCATTCGAGGCTGGCCAGCATCAGCGACCTTCAATAATCGTTTCATTTCTCGTCAGTCTTCTAGAAGACTTGTTGAGACTTAGAGTTCATTTATTGGATGGTCATGGTTGAGATTTAATCCTCTGAGGCTCAAACTCTATCCACCTCTCGAACGCGTGACAACATCGATTCAAACGCGCAGATTTACCGCAGCGGCTCAACAAGTGAGTTCAGGTATCGAGCAACCTTTATCAATCTAGATGGAGAAGCCAGACACACGCATATTCGCATCGTACCCGATGCCAGCTAAGATAGATCTGCTCAATGAACGACCAAGACGCGAGAGTCTAGTGGAGCAGCAGCTGGAACACAGGATCGGTGACTTGAGTGTCCCGAACATGGCGGTGAACGATCGGAATCTCACCAACACGACAGTCAGCACAACCACTAGATCAACAACAACAAACAGCCAGCATCTGGTCGGTGAAGATGTGGACTGGGCTGGCAGAGCCTCGTCATCTGGTGTGGGTCCAGTTATTGAAATGCGCGCAGGTCCATCACCAACGAATAGCAGCGGGCTCAAGGAAACTCGGATCATAATCAATCAACGCTCGAGTCCGGTAGCGCGCTTTTATGTAGCCAGCAATTCGCCAGTTTCCGACACGTCGATGAACCAGAAGAATGTGGACACCAGGAATCAAAGCAAGGCAGCTCCCACTAATCTTCAACAGGTCTATCGTGAGCCTCCTAATGAAATAATGAATCAAAACAGTAGCATCACCACCACTACCACCACGAGCACCACCTCGATTAATAGAGAGATCCTGGCCAAGGAGTTGGCTGAGAAGGAAGCCAAGCTTTTGAGGGAAATAGACTCTCTCAACCAGCGCGCTTACAGTCCCTCGCAGATGAGCCCCAGCTCAAACAGAATGACTACTGGTCAGAATACTTTTGGACAACAACTGGCACAACGACAAACGTCCCCTATGTCTCCACGGCCACATTCAAGTGCCTCATCAACCACAGGCATCGATCTACTTGAGAAAGAGGCAAAGCTGATGCGTGAGATTGAGGAAATCGAGAGTAAGCCGTTTAATCCTCAGACGATGATCGTGGAACGCGAGCAGTGGTACGAGTATCCCGAAAACCGGCCTGGTGACAGGCACCTTACTGAGTCGCGACGTCGTGTCCGCGAGTTCTGCTCGATACCTGCTGACCTTGTGGAGGAGAAACACATACACGAGGAGAATATACCGATAAAAACTCATCCATCTTCAACACCGAGCAGTGTGCAAACCACTATAATACGGTCACCAAGGCGAGAGATTGATAACAAATCGCCACTCCCATTCGCATTTGACAATTTTACCACGAAGGGTGTGCGGGGAAATATCGCCACGGTGGGTGCAGTCGAGCCCGATAGGCCAAGGCCGCCAATTTATCCGATTGTAAAACGCACCCCATCACCAGGTTATTTACATGGTTGAGTTATAGTAATGTAGACAAGTGTATCAATGTACAAAACAATAAACTAACAATTCAAAAATATCTTTCTTTAGTTAGCTTCCTGTGCTGAATGTTCCATAGGTGCCGCTTCCCCGGACTCTTGTTGCTGCTCCTCTGACTGCTGTGCCTCTTTGGGTGGCTGCTGTTTCGGCTCAGTCTCAGCCCTCAACTTTTCAGCGGCGTGCTTGAGCTCGACCAATTTTGTGAGGTACACTTCCTCTGGCGCCTCTTCTCCCTCGTCTGTTAGTAGCCAATCTAACTCAGTGGAGAGAACCTCCAAGAATTGATCTCCTTCCTTGAGTTTGGATCTCTCTGAATAAATATACTCTTCTAAACTATTACGAGCCTCTATTCTACTCATGTATCTCCTGTCTTGAGTAATGAGCTCGAGCTCGATGCGACGTGACTCTTTATCACAGGTCATCCCGATGGGTTTAGAGAAAGGTTCCACATTCAATATTCTGACCTGGCGCTTAACTTTCATACCAGGATGCAAGGTTGCACAATGTAGCACACAGCCACGAGCAACCGCTTCGTCTGTGTTCAAGGTTGTTGATGGAGTGATGTTGAAGGTATTCTTAACAATTTGCTTAATTGCTGGTATTCTGATAGAGCCACCCACCATCTCTACTGAAGAAAGTAAGAATGGAACAGATAATTCGCATGGAATTGGTTCGCTGTCCGCCATTTCTGTGTCGCCGGAACCATCTGTCTTGCCATCAGTAGTTTTGGTTTCAGATGATTTGTTGTCAACTAGAACCTCGTTCATCTCAACCTCGGCCGAGTTATCCTGACTTTCAGCAGCCTTCATCTCAGCGTCCTCCTCAGGTTTCGCGTCATCTGCCTGTTTAGGGTCGCCATTGTTATTCTCAGTTTGCTTGGATTCAGAGGCTTTGGCTTCCGCCGCCTTGGCTTCTGCAGCTTTCTTAGCCTCTGCTTTCTTCGCCTCAGCTTTCTTTAACGCCTCAGCCTTTTTGGCAGCAGCTTTTTTAGCTGCAACTCGTTTAGCCTCAGCTATATCTTTCATCATTATGTCAAAGTTTACTTTAGCAGTAGATAAAGTTTCCTTCAAGCAATCTTCAGCCTGTTTGAAGAGATCTTGGCACATCTCTTCGAATGTTGCGCGATCAATTCTTGCGCTGAAGTCTTTCTCATCAGAAATCAACGATTCCACATTTATGGGTATTTCGTTGGCATTAGCACTCAAGAGGCACTTGACTTTTGTGCACGCCGATACTAACTTGAGATAAGACTTTTGATTTAAGTTCAGGTTGTGATGCTTGATGAAATGTTCTGCAAGTCGGCGATCGAAGTCTTGACCGCCTATGGGAACAGATTGCGCAGACAGAACACGAACGACATCCTCTTTAGGGGTGAGCCAGGCAACAACAGACTGTAGATTCGACTGGCCAAAGTTGATGAAAGCTATTATCTTGTCGGTGTCCTGTTTTGTCGTTCTATAATAAGCGTAATTGAGTATAACAGCTGACATTTCGCTTATTACCTGTAATGGATTCATGCCTGCAAGGAGTGCAGCTTGAACGAGGGCAGTTTTCTGATCATCGGTATAAAACTGAGGACAGCTTAGAACACATTCTTGACATTCACCGGCTACGCCTCTAAGTTTTGTCATGAGCATGGCAAGGACTTGCGTGATTGTAAACTTTCTTTCCTCCCCGAGATGTCTCACGACGACGAGAACTTGATCATTTAAGCCTTGTTCAATCTTGAACGGATACTTTTCTGGCTGCACCTCAGAGAAGCGTTTGCCAAGTAATACTATCAAATCGTATATGGTATTTTTCATATTCATGAAGAAATTAGAGCTGGCTTCCGTGCCTATAGATCTAGCCTTATCGGTGAACGCTACCATCGATGGCGTTGATCGGTTACTGAATTCATTGAGGAGTATCTCAATACCACCGCCTCCGGCAGCGGCGACATACGAGTTAGCATTGCCAATAGATATTCCTAGACTCTGTACCATCTTGGAGGTTCTTGCGTCACAATTGTTGGACTCGGATTAGTGGTTACTCAACGAGTAATTGAGGTTAATATTAAGATTCTTCTGATGATCAGATTTATTGCTGGAATTGAGTGAGGATCAAAGGGGATTTGATCGTTCAAATTTTATTAGATAGATTTGAGATGTCGCTTCTTTCGTTTACAGTCGCGATGATACTTTCCGATTCTAGCTGATGGATTCTCGTTTCACAGTAACGCGCGCTAAGATGCAGAGCGAAAGCGACTAGTCGACGCCGGTGACACGAGTCTGACACGACTTCTCGCGCGGTTCGCGCACGCTCCCGAATGTTCGCGCAATTTCCAATGCCAATCCGTTGGACGCATGTCTGTGGCGTGCTCGCTGACTGACGGGTCTGTCCCGACACACCCACTTGAATTTGTCCCGGTCAGTCCCGCACTGTGCCCGCCTTCCTGCAGTCGTGCTCATCGCTAGAAGCGGAGGTGGACTCACATGGCCGGCCTGGTCACTCTTTATGACTCGCCAGCCCTTGAACTCTCCATCTACTCTGAGGTCAATGCTCTTGAACTGCCCACCAACTTAACAATGTAGTTGTAGCTAATGCTTATGAGTTAGGTTTCATGCTCATCCTCATCTCCATAGCCGACTCGGTGTCTGCAATCGATGCCGAGTCTCATCATCTTGATAGATAATAACTATCAGCCCCTTCTCCGATGACTGTTAAGTCTCTCTAGACGACAGTTGGATAGCTGAAAGTATATATTCAACTGTTCATTTTGACCATAATGTAATTTAGAACACATAAACAGCAAGAATAGTCTGTTCACAATGGCAGTACCAAATTTGATACGGCAAGCCGTCCAGAGAAGGGACCAACTCAGGGGGGCCGCGAAAAGAATTGTTGTGAAGGTAGGAAGTGCAATTATCACCCATGACAAGGGCCATCTATCTGTGCCTAGACTCGCTGGCATTGTAGAACAGATGGCCCAACTCCAGGAACAAGGCCGACAACTTCTCTTAGTTAGCAGCGGTTCAGTCGCTTTTGGTCGAAAGAAAATCGGCGATGAGATACAGAAATCTAGATCTATCCGAGAGACACTTTCCGAGAAGGCACTGGATAGACCCCAGGCTCAGAGTAGAGCTGCCGCAGCAGTAGGCCAGAGTAGTCTGATCAGCTTTTACGAAAGTCTATTCCAACAATATGACTGTCAAGTAGCGCAGGTACTGGTCACGAAAGCAGACTTTCGTGACGCCGCCAATCGAAAGCAACTTCGTAACACAATACTCGACCTTCTAAGCCTCGATATCGTACCCATATTGAATACAAACGACGCAGTTGAGGCAGCGGTGACAAGTAACCTGACGAATGGTGTTCTGAATATCAAGCATGCGGACATGACCGATATCATTGTTGAAGATAACGATTCTCTTGCGGCCATATTGGCCGCAGAGATTGAAAGTGACCTACTCATAATGTTGTCCAATGTCGATGGGGTGTATACTGGACCTTTGGAGGATAAAACATCGAAATTTGTATCGAGTTTCACTCCACCAATGTTCGGAAGCATTGAGTTCGGGTCTAAGTCTAATGTCGGGCTCGGGGGAATGCAAGCTAAAGTACGATCAGCTTTATGGACTCTCAAGAAAGGGACATCCGTCGTGATTTGTAACGGTTCTAGTCCAGGGGTCATTACTCGAGTTGTCAACGGCGATAGAGTCGGAACTTTCTTCACAGACTCCGAAGGCGAGACCGAATCGGCGAAGCTGGCCAAGCTCGCTCGTGATGGATCTAGAAAACTTCTCTCACTGGGACCTGAAACTCGATCAAAGATCATCTCAGAAATTGCAAAATCTTTGGAGTTGAACAAAACCAACATCCTCCATGAAAATCAGCTTGACCTTGAGAAGGCCCAAAGAGACGGACTCGAGGATGCCTTGCAGTCTAGACTAAGATTAACTGAGGAGAAGCTCAACAATCTTCAAGACGGTCTTTACCAGATTGCGGAGAAATCGAAAGATCAAGTCGACAAAGTTGTGAAGAAAACGAAGATTTCTGACGGTCTCAACCTGAAACAGATCACCAGCCCAATAGGTGTACTGCTCGTTATTTTCGAGTCGCGTCCTGACTGTCTGCCTCAGATCTCATCTCTATCACTGGCCACAGCAAACGGTCTTCTACTTAAAGGGGGTAAGGAAGCTTACCACTCAAACCAGTGCCTCTACAAGATCATTAAGGAGGTTTTGAGTAGATACGGTTGTCAGGATGCAATCCAATTAGTTGATAGCCGAGAACAGGTGAACGAATTGGTGGGTCTTCAAGATCACATTGACTTGATAATACCGAGGGGCTCCAATCAACTTGTGAGATCCATTCAGAGGCAGGCTCAATCCACCCCAGTCCTTGGTCATGCAGAAGGAATTTGTCACGTCTATATTGATAAGGACGCTAATCCAACCGAAGCAATCAAGATAGCAGTAGACTCGAAGTGCAATTATCCCGCTGCCTGTAATGCGATGGAGACACTCTTAATTCACAAGTCGATAGTCAACTCTGAATTGTTCAACAAACTCTGTACCGAGCTCAAGAATAATGGTGTGAAAGTCAACATAGGAACAAGGTTGGCTAAGCTACTACCCTTCTACAATTCTTGCACAAACAACTACCGGGTAGAGTACGGGTCTCTAGAGTGCACTCTAGAGTCAGTGGACTCCCTGGCCGATGCAATAGAACACATAAACCAATATGGAAGCGGTCACACCGATGCAATCGTTACTACCGACGACTCAGCTGCACTGGAGTTCAAGAAGCACGTAGACTCGGCCAGTGTGTTTGTCAATTGCAGCACAAGGTTTGCGGATGGTTATCGCTACGGACTGGGAGCTGAAGTTGGCATCAGCACTTCGAAGATTCACGCAAGAGGTCCGGCTGGAATGGAGAGCCTCTTAACATACAAATGGATTGTCGAAGGGTCTGGAGATGCCGTCTCAGACTACGTCGGAAGCGGAGGCGATAAGCATTATTGTCATGAGGAATTGAAAGTTCAGTAAAGCGGTATTAATTCATCTTTAAGATTTGTATGAATTCCAATACTTCATTGGATTCGGAATTGGTCGGATGCACCCAATGTTCGGCGCGTGACGCTTCGAAGATGAATGAATTCGTATGCGGATTTGTTGTTGAATGAGTGTCGGAGCGGGCGTGAATACCACCGCCTCTCAACTCTGGCGCGGGAGACGTTGTCGAACCCGCTACACCAGGCTCAATACTGGCCAGCGTCAACGTCATTAAGCACGTTGAAGCTGCAGAGAGACACCGCCGATCGTGCCAATCTTTATGACGCGCGCAGTAGCATTGCCTGAGCTGAGCCTTCTAGCAGGCATCTCTGCCATCGTGCTACTATTGAAGTCGTCGTTGCCGGCGACGTTGATGTGCGGCAGTAGCGGGAGCAGCAAGGGGAGCGGCACTGCCAGCCGCGGTGGCGGCCGCCGTCCTCAGCGTCGGCGCCACCGCGAGACTCGGCGGCTCTATCGGTTGTGCGACTCACTGACGCTTGTTTCGATCTTCTCTATTATTGTTGGACCTACAAAAATTAACTATCGGCTTGTACCAACAGATAGGCGCTTCTTAACTTCATTCAATCATCATAACTTGTAGGATCATACTTATTTTCTACAGATTTTCACTGATTAATTACACTCGACACTACCATCACGCACCCTATTTTTAAATTCGAGTACCGTACACCCACCCGCCAGTGCATATATCTATTATCATCAAATATTTCATCACTAAACTCGATATCAACGTGTGCACCTTTCTCATCCTCACCACTTTTATTCAATTTCTAGACCATCTGCTTACAATCGATTAATCTTATCATTACCTTCAGTGTCGCTGAGACTGAATGCTTCATTATTGCAGATCACTCATCTCAATCCGACTGCATCCATCAAAAACCATCTCGATCACGGACTTACTTCATCATCTGACTCGAATTGATTCACAGGTACTTCATTGATTTTAATAACCATTTTTTTATTCACCAACATTAATTCGGCGCACTCGAAAACGATCAAAATTACGGGCCCTAAAGAAGACATGTACGTGGAGGACCAAGATGAGGATGTTGAGGAGGAGGAAGAGTTCCACGAAGTTGAAGAGGAGAAGCATAAGAATTCACAGGAATCACTCGGCAGCTCCGGTGACAGAACAACCAACTCACCAACTCGCGCTACCAAACAACAGCATCAACATCCTCTGAAGGATCAATCAGAGATAACCGAAGACGCAAGATCAGCTGTGACACAGACAGAGATACCTGTAGAGGCGAATACTACTGAAGTCAGTACTTTTGATGCTTCTACTATCGAGTCTGCAGTGCCGGACCTGGACACGAGTACGGCCTCGAGATGCAACAGAGTGGATTCTAGTGAGATTGTTGATCAGCCTGAACTCCAACCAGAAGAACTTGCGACTGAAGAAATTAAACATCATTCAAACTCGATTGCGAC